>JANQBM010000007.1:7205843-7218912 GCA_025594535.1 Erythroxylum domingense
TCACACTTATACCGGGAAGAATGTCATGAATGCATGTACAGACATTTTTCATGTGCACATATCACTGTTCACAAGTGCATGAGCATGAGATGTGTTTTTCTAACTTCTCCGATTGACCTTACTTGGACCCATTCTATGGAAACGGGATGTTACACTGGTAGTCTTATGATCCCTTATTAATTAGCATTGAACCCCAGCCTCATAAAATCCATGAGGGTTCTTTGTTATCCTCCTTGGTTGCATTCTTTCACCATTGAATTTTAATTTAAACTTATCTATACGTAAATATATAGATCATATCTTATAGTATGAAAAGGTATTGTTCTAACAAGGATTGTATTAGCCACCTGAAAATTTCTTGTAACACCTTGTTTAAGGTCAAAATATGATAAAATAATTATAAAATAAACAAAAATAAATAAAATTAATAATTGAATAATTAAACACACAATAGTGAATTTGGAATTACTTCTATCCTTATTTTTTTTTACTAAACCTTCTTGATTTAATAGTAGTCATCTCTAGATATCCAATATTTATGATTATCCTCTCTCAATATCGAATTAAGTAATCCTAATTAAAATATATAAGAATTGAATTATGACCTCTCGATTTATCAAAACTCTTTCAAACTATGTAATTGGATTTGAAGTAATCATATGCGTAACTAACAAACAATTAATATCTCTCTTCAATTGCTTATTAATATAATATTTATAGGTATATTACCAACTCTCACTGTGTATAACACAACACAAATAATTCAATATAACATCTCTTGCTTAGTTATGATGGAAACTTGTGTATCTAAGAGTTTGCTTGAACATCTTATTGCTCTTATATTCATGCACCTACAATCATAAAAGAAAAGTGTTACAATCCTTAAATAAAATTAACTCAAATTGAACTAGATGCTAACTTAACAATCTGTTGCAATGATGTCAAGAACTTGTTGAAGTTTAATTTAAAATTATCTATACCGCAAGTATATGGATCATATCTTATAGTATAAAAAAGGTATTGTTCCCATGTTGATTGTATTACTCAGGTAAAAAATTCTAATAATACTTTGTTTAAGTCAACAATATGATAAATTAATTATAAAATAAACTAAACTAAAGAAAATTGATAATTGAATAATTAAATAGGTATCAATGAATTTATTGATTAATTAATAATGGAAACTTAGAAATTACTTTATCATTATTTTGTTTCACTCCAGCTTCTTAATTCAATAATACTTAGTCGAGTTATGGAAACCCCCAAAATAATTCTAATTCTTCAAACTTTTGTAGTAGTCGTGGAAATAAGTCGAATCCTTAGAGAACTAAACATTAGCTTCTTGATTTCAATTAATAAAAGTAAATGGAGTTTTTTTTTGATTAAATAACTGATTAAATAAAATAATACAAAAAAAATTAAATCAAATGAATTTAAAAATAAGAAAGTCAAGATTACCAGAATTTGATTCAAGGGAAAGATCTCATCCAATTGTAACAGCAATCATTGGTTTACAAAGAATATTTTCACGATTCAAGTAGTTAGTTTTAAAACATAATAGGATAGCGGTAATAAATCTCAAATTTTCATAAATTAATTGGTGCAAACCTAGCATCCAAAACTTACCATCTATTGACTGGGTGTAATAGCATTCCATATCAAATAAATGATAGTAATAAACTCCGTGAAAAAGACTAAACACTAAATTAAATAATCGAGATAGCTGTAACTATTCAATTTAGTTTTCTTATTTATCATAAGTTAAATACGAAAATTCATAAATAACCTATTTTCTTCTCGTACTAATCTTTCATGACAATTACGAATCATTGAATTCTTAGATAGTGATAGAATAATCAAAATTAAATTAAATTGTCATATTGATCGAATATTAATCATTCATGAAATATGATAACTCAAAATAAGAAATACTTGAATTAAAACGTGAATAAAAGTTTGGAACACAAAACCTCACAAAGTTACAACTAGAATATCGAGTCCCCTTGAATCAGAAAGATTTAGTTTAGCCACACATGACTTTTGCTCCAATAACAAAAATAGAAGAAAGATGAAGAATTGTTAAAAACGTAAGAAGAGAGAACTCGTTTCTGCTGTGAGGAATGTCCCTTTTATAAGGTTTTCTGATCTAATCCTAACCTAATTCTAACTTGTAAAGATGTCTATCTAAAACAAATTCAAATTCAAACTCCTACATGATAGGGATAAGAAGAAATTTCCAAGTTAAACTCCAACTCTTCAAGTGATCAACCTTATCCACTGCAACAACCTCTTCACTTTATCCAAAATTTGTGATTATCATCAATAGAGTCCCAATTTAATGCAATCTCTACTCTTCATCTCCTAGAACAAAACAAAAATTAATTTTCATAGTTAAGCATGAAAATAAATCTAAAATAAAGAAGATAATATCAAATATCATAGCAAGATAAGATCTTATAAAATTCCCCTATACCAGAATTTTGCGTGTCCTCAAGCATACATCAATTCTATACATTAATCATCTTCATAAAAACCTCTCATCTCCTATCATGTTATCTAGAAATTTCCAAAAGCTAATTCACATTTAAAGGTTAAGATAAAACAACAATCGAGAGAATAAGCACTCATAGGACACATTGTTAAAACCTAACATCTCATCAATTCTGTCAAAATCAAATGAACAAGACTTGACACCCTCACAAGGATTCCACTCTATACTCTCAAAGTGTTTAGGGTTCATTAAGCTCTCAAATCAAAACATAGCGAGTTATTTCCATAAGCTTGCTTAAGAATCATATCTCTGCCACTAAACAAAATGAACCTAATTTATAAATAAAAGGGATGTAATAAGATTTGTATTGTGGCTTAGGTAAGGTATGACAAAAAGAACTTTATGGCTAAATAAATTAAAGGGAATCATACAAACTTATCCACACAAATTTCAACTTAAATCAAAATTCACTTGATTCAAAGAGCATCTCTTAATCACTTTTTCTTTCCTTTCTTTTTTTCTCTTTTTTTCTTTTGTTTTTATTTTCAATAACAATACTAAAGAGGATATTTTTATTTTATTTTTGTATTTTTTTCTTCTCCTCCTTTCTAAAAAAAATGAAAACAATGCAACTTGAATCATCTAATTTACTTTTTATGTGAATAGTCAAAATCCTATGCAAATAAGCTAATATGATTCCTTCAATTTAGGGGTTAAAAATTATTAAGGATATCAATAACAAAATGGGTAAATTCAGCTTGTAACAAGGTTATTATGCAAGAAAAGAAAGGGTATGGCTCAAATTGTTTTTTTAGGGATATAAATTAAGGTAGGCTTGTTTAGGTCAAAAATAGTTATCCTAAATGCCCTCATCATCTTTATACACAAATTCATCAAAAATGTGGTCTCAACACATATTCAAAAGCAAGTTCTAGCATAGACAAGCTATGTTTGATAACACACAACAAAAAGATATATATGAGCATATATGTGATGAATGCTCTTAAGCTCAAAGCTCATGTAGGTGTCAAAAAATGTATCAAGTCTAGTACACTTTCATTCAACAAAACTTATGAGATACTTGAAATAATTTAATGAAACCCTAATCATGCTTCTCTCTCTCATTCATTAGATCTTAAACTAAAAGTGTATCCTAACTTAAGAATTATTCATAAACAACAATAAAAATTTATGAGGCTATCATGAGAAATAATTAATATATGAATCAACATATCATGAGTCCAAGCACAAATCAAAACGTTCATTATAATATAAACATTCGCTCCCCCATACCTAAATCATACATTGTCCCTAATTATGCATAAGATACTCACAACTCAATAAAAATAATTAGAAAAGTAAAGCATAAAATAGAGGACTCCCCTTAATTATGAGTATTCTAAAATTATCCACTCAAGCTTCTTTTTAGTACTGATTTCAAAACTTATCGCAGATTGAGGGTGTGAATTAGCATTCATCGACTATTTTCTTTTTACTGCAGCCTTGGTATTAGCTTTAGAATGCCCCATAATATTTAACAAGATAAACAAAAACTATTTAGAAAAACATTAAAAACAACATAATAATAATAATAATTAAAATTGAACTAAAAAGAAAATAAAAATTTAATTAAAACTTAAAAAATGAGTGGGGGCATAAAGGTACTTTTGTGATGCTACTGTTGCTGCTTGCTGCGTGAATTTTCTGCCTCTATCCTGTTGGCTTAGTGTTATACATTTGTGGAGGGCAAGCTGTGGGCATACTGCCAATTTGGTATGACTAGTGACGGTGTGGGTTGACTGGTGAAGCATTAGGTGTGTTGTGCATTGTTAGCATGGGTCTGGTGATTGGCTTTGGGTTTCTTCTTGTGATGCTATTGCTATATGCTTGCATGAAGTGGATGAGTTTATAGTGGAGCTGCTATGGAGACATTTCAAGTCCATTTGAGATGTTGATGGCACGTAGGTGTTTTCTTGTGGTGGAGTGGATGGTCTGCGTTGTTTTATAAAGAATGAAAGCAAAACACAGGTGAGAGGGATGGCTGGTGAAGGGTGTTATGGGTTGGGTTGGTTGAGGAGTGTTGTTTGCGTTGTGGGTTGGTGAATTGCGATGGTGGTCTTTGGGATAATGCTTGGTGTTTTCTTTGGTGGAACATGATGAAAGCAAGTCAAGTTTTTCTTGTGTTGTGGACCATGGTGAACGTCTGCTGCTATGTTCTTTCGTGAGGGTACGTTTGTAGTGGAGCTTTGGTCTGCTGTGCGAGAGGAGGGCTACTTATGGTTGGAAATTTTCTTTTAATTTCCTGGAAAGACAAATGAGCAGATTAGGTTTCTCAGGTTTTTTAAGCAAAAAATATTTAAGTAAATAAAGAAAGTAAATGGTTAAACGAGAAAAGAAAAGAAAATTCAGAACACTAATCACATAAGGCGAGATCTCGTCTTATGAGATTTGGTAATCTGGAATTCCAGAACACTGAATTATATAAGGCGAGATCTCACCTTATGAGATTTAGTAGTTTGAAATTTTAAAGTCTTCACTCCAAAACACTAAATCTCATAAGGCGAGACAGACTACTAAATCTCATAAGATGAGATCAAGCCTCCTTATGAGATTTAGTATTCTGGAATTTTAAGATCTCCTTTTTACTTTAGGCCAATAAATTTATTTTTTAACAGCAATCAAATGCAAGTTATATATAACTAAAACTAAATAAAAAATAAACAATCATATTTTGGGTTGCCTCCCGAAAAGAGCAATTGTTTAACATCATTATGCTTGATGTGTCCGGTTCTTCCCAAACTTCTATGTACTTATAGTTTTATACTCCTTAAGTAGTGCTACTAGCCCTTCCTCTTGCTCTTTAGTCAACCTTTTTGAAATAATTGGGCATAATGACTTTCCATCACCTAAATAGACATACTTTAGGCGATCAGCTAACACCTTTAATTCTATCTTCAGATCCTACAAAATACAAGGTAAGATTTTCTTGTGATTTATAGTAAGTTCATCATTTAAATTTTCTGAATCTATTAACATTGCTAACAATGATTCTACAACTTCACATGTTTCATCAATTTGCTCGTTCACTTCCGATTTGGCCTTACACTCTAACTTATCTTCAACACTCTCTTCTGTAAACATATCTTGCATAAATGAATCCACAATATCTATATAATAAACGGATTGAAAATCATTCAGGTACTTCATAGCTTCAAAAATGTTGAATTTTACTATTTCTCCATCAATCTCTATAGAAAGAGTTCCCTCGTGCACATTGATTATTGTCTGTCTTCATAAATAGCCTGCCTAACAAAATCAAAACTGAATTTTCAACACTATCTCCATCCATTTTCAAGATGTAAAAGTCCATTAGAAATACCAAACCATTAACTTAGACTAAGATATCCTCAATAACTCCAATAGGAATGCACATACAAATGATCAGCTAGTTGGATAATCACATTAGTTTATTGCAAAGAATTTAGATTTAAAGCTCGACAATAACACACGGAAGTGTAAACATACCTAAATCTTTGCATTTTTTAGGTAATTTCATATTTATCATAACTAATATATTATTACCCAAAATTATTCTCTCCTTGTCTTTCAGCTTCCTTTTATTTGTGCACAACTCCTTTAAGAATTTTGCATATTTCTGAACTTGCTTTATAGCTTTCAGAAATGGTATATTGATTTCCACCATTTTAAAAGTTTATAAGATCTCTTTTTCATATTCATCATCTTTTGGTTTAGCTAACCTTTAATTGGAAGTTCTTCCTTCTTTTCTCCATCATTATGCTTTTCTACCTCCATTGGTAATGAAATTCTACTTACATTCTCCTTAGGATTCACTAGGGTTAGGAAGGTAATTTCACTGATGCTTGCACAAAGTACTTATCGAGGTGGCTAATTGAGTGATCTGATTTCCTAAGGTTTGAAGGTCTGCCCTTGTTTCCTGTTGAAATTGTTGAGTATTATTAGCAAGTGCCTTAACAATTTCATATAAAGACATACCTGAATTTGAAGATTGAGGTTGAGCATATGTATGAGTTTGAGGTTGTTTAAAAAAGTGAGGTTGATATCGTTGTTGGCTTCCTTGATTTTCATAGCTTAAATTTGGGTGATGCCTCCATCTTGGATTGTAGTAATTGGAATAATAGTCATACTTTCATTAAGGTTGACCAAGAAAGCCCCCCTTTGCATTAGCTTCTTGAAGAGAGTCTTGTTGCAATATAGGGCACATATCTGTAGGATGTCTAAAGAATGAGCATATTCCACACACTCTTGCTAATTACAATAAACCTAAAACCATTAACGAACTAGAGAGGTTAATTTAGAAATTTTATCCACAAGTTACGTGTTACTTACCTAATTCATAAGCTTAATAGCTTTATCCATCATTGTCCCCAACTTTTAAGAACTTTCGGCTATAATTGATATCAACTATCTGGTTGCATCAGGTGTTTTGTTTACTAGAGCTCCTCCACTAGCTGCATCAACCATACTTCAATCCATTGGCAACATTCCTTCATAAAAGTATTGAATCAGAAGTTGATTGGGAATTTGATGATTTGGACAGCTAACACATAGCTCCTTAAACCTTTCCCAATATTCATATAATGTTTCTCTTGTAATTTGTCTTATCCCACATATCTCATTTATGATATTCACTGCTCTTGATGTAGGAAAGAACTTCTCCAGAAATATTCTTTTCATCTCGTTCCATATTATTATTGATCCAGATGGAAGATAATATAGCCAATCTTTTTCCTTATCTTTCAATGAGAACAAAAAGGCCCTGAGATTAATTTGTTCTTCTATCACCCCTTGTGGTTTCATTCTAGAATAGACAATATAAAATTCTTTTAGGTGTTAATGAAGATCTTCACCTACAAGACCACAAAAAATAGGCAGTAAGTGAATCAAACTAGATTTCAATTCGAAATCCACCTCAACGACTAGAAATTGAATGCATAAAGGTTGTTGATTCAAATTCAGTGCCGCTAACTCCCTCAACGGTATAGGGTTGAGATTTTCCATCTTTTCTTCCTCTTCTTGAAAATTAAAGTCTTAACTAATTGTTAGATCTACTTCAACTTTCACATTTGAAGATGAATGTCAACTTCCTAGCTTAGTCTCTTTTCTCAAATGACACCCTGTCTTCTCAATTTTTAGATTATATTGTAATTTACCTGTTTAAGAAGCATAAGTCATGCAAGACAAGAGGTCAATAGTAACTGTAAAAATAAAATGCAAAGAAACTAAAAATCTTGAAATAGTCCCCCAATAACGGTGCCAAATTTTAGTCGAGTTGTAGAAGCTCCCAAAATAATTCCGATTCTCCAAATTTTTGTAATAGTCATGGAACCAGGTCAAATCCCTAGAGAACTAATCAATAGCTTCTTAATTTCAATTAATAAAAGTAAATGGGGGATTTTTTTTATTAAATAACTAATTAACTAAATTTAACATGAAAACAAATTAAATCAACTAAATTTAAAAATAAAAAGCCAAGATTACTAAACTCTGATTCAATGGAAATATCTCATCTAATTGTAACATTGATCATTGGTTTATAGAGAATATTTTCACAATTCAAGTAGTTAGTCTAAAGCATATTAAGATAACGGTAATAAGTCTCAAATTTTCCTAAATTAATTGGTTCAAACCACCCAGCATTCAAACTAAAACTTACCATCTATTGACTAGGTGTAATAGCATTCCATATCAAATAAATGATAGAAATAAACTTCGTGAAAAAGACTAAACCCTAAATTAAATAATCGAGATAGCTGCAACTATTCAATTTAGTTTTTTTGTTTATCATAAGCTAAATACGAAAATTCATAAATAACCTATTTGCTACTTGTACCTATCTTTCATGATAATTACGGATCATTGAATTCCTAGTTAGCGATATAATAATCAATATTAAATTAAATTGTTAGATTAATCGAATATTAATCATTCATGAAATATAAGAACTCAAAATAAGAAATATTTGAATTAAAACATGAATAAAATTTTGAAACACAAAACCTCACAAAGTTAGAACTAGAATATCGAATCCTGTTGAATCAAAAAGATTTAGTTTAGCCACACATAGCTTGTGCTCCAATAACAAAAATAGAAGAAAGATGAAGAATTGCTAAAAATGTAAGAAGAGATAACTTGTTTATATTGTGAGGAACGTCTTTTTTATAAGGTTTTCTGATCTAATTCTAACTTGTAAAGATGTCTATCTAAAGCAAATTCAAATTCAAACTCCTTCATTATAGGGATAAGAAGAAGTTTCCCAGTTAAACTCCAACTTTTCAAGTGATCAAAATTATCCACTGCAACAATCTCTTTACTTTATCAAAACAAACATTAATAGAGTCCTAATTTAATGTAATCTCTACTCTTCATCTCCTAGAACAAAACAAACATTAATTTTCATATTTAAGCACCAAAATAAATACAAAAAAAGAGATAATATTAAATAATATAGCAAGATAAGATCTTGTCAGTTAGTTATGATTACCCATTCTCAAGACCTAAACAAGTAATCCCAATTAAAGTAGATAAGAATTGAATTGATACCTCTCGATATATCAAAAATCTTCCTAACTATCCAATTGGAATTGATGCTATCCCAAGGGAAACTAATAATAATTAAGATCTCTCTTTAATTCCTTATTAATCTGATATTTATAGGTTTATTATGGTACTAGCTCTAGCTACATAACGCAGCCTTGATAATTCAACCTAATCTCTAAATTCATGTCAAATATAGAACAATAAACACTAGAAAGTATATCTTTATTAAATGAAGATTGTAAATGTTAAATAAACATTTCAAGAACAATAAACACCACACAAAGTATATCTTTACTAATTGAAGAATGTAAATGTTTCATAAACATTTCAAGAGTATTCCTTAAAATAAATTTATTAATCCATAGATAAAACTTTAACAGCCTGGACCACCCGCTCACAAATATTGTCTGCTTTTAAGCCTTGGCCGAGTCAAGCCCTCACAGTTTTGCTCTGCTTGCATGTTCGCTCGAGAAAACACATCTTTGAGGGAGAGATTTCCAAACCCTTATAAGGCCTACTTCGTTCCCCTCTCCAATTGATATAGGAATCTAACATTCCAACCCCTTGGAGGCCCACCGCCCTCACTGACCCACAGGCCTGGATTCACCCCCTTGAAGGCCCAGCATCTTTGCACACAGGCTTGGATCCACCCTCATGGAGGCCCAGCGTCCTTGCTGGCACATCAACCCAGGTACTAGCTCTTATACCATTTGTAATAGCCATACCACTCGCTCACAGATATTGTCCGCTTTGGTCCTTAGCCCAGCCAAACCCTCATAGTTTTACTTTTCCCACCGTTGGGATAACGCTTATTTGAGGAAGAGGTTTCCATACCCTTAGAAGGTTCGTTCCGCTATATGGGAACGAAATATGCCTCACCCTTGGGATAACGCTTATTTGAGGGAGAGGTTTCCATACCCTTAAAAGGCCTACTTCGTTCCCCTCTATGGGAAGGAAGTATGCCTTATAAGGGTATGGATAACTCTCCTTCATAAGACACGTTTTCCCGAGCGAGTGTGCGAGAAGAGCAAAAACCGTGAGGGCTTGGATAGGCCAAGGCCTAAAGCGGATAATATCTGTGGGTGGGAGGTTCAGGGGTGTTACAAATGATATCGTGGGCGGGAGGTCTAAGGGTGTTACAAATGGTATCGTGGGTGGGAGGTCTAGGGGTGTTACAAATGGTATCAGAGCCAGTACCCAGATCGGCACGCCAGTCAGGATGCTGGGCCTCCAAGGGGGTGGATCCAGGCCTGTGTGCCAACAAGGACGTTTGGCCTCTAAGGGGGTGGATCCAAGCCTATAGGGCAGCAAAGACGCTGGGCCTCCAAGGGGGTGGAATGTTAGATTCCCATATCGGTTGGAGAAGAGCACGAAGTAGGCCTTATAAGGGTATGGAAACCTCTCCTTTAAAGACGCGTGTTTCCAAGAGTGGGAAAAGCAAAACTGTGAGGCTTGGCTAGACCAAGGCTCAAAGCAGACAATATCTATTAGCTGGTGGTTCGGGCTATTACAAAAACCAGATATCCCAATTGATTCATCATTAACATTTAACAATAATAAGGAAAGAAATGAAAAGAATAGAAGTGTTAAGTCAAGAGGACTACACGATTATTAATTTTGGTGACAATCACATAATAATAATATTAGAAATAAATGAATTATTTTGATAAGTGTGTTAAGTGTGTAGAAAAACATAAAAGAACTGGAAAACATAGAAAAAGCAGAAAACACAGAAGAAGTGAAAACATAGAAGAAGCGGGAAACACAAAAGAAGTAAAAACACAGAAGAAGCAAAAACACAGAAGAAATGAAAACACAGAAGAAGTGAAAATACAAAAGAAGTGAAAACACAGAAGAAGTGGAAGACACAGAAAAAGGGAAAACACAGAAGAAGCGGAAAACACAGAAGAAGCGGAAAACACAGAAGAAGCAAAAACATAGAAGAAGTGAAAACATGGAAGAATTGGAAAGCACAGAAGAAGTAAAAAACACATAAGAAGTAGAAAACACAGAAGAAGAGGAAAACACAGAAGAAGAGGAAAACAAAGACGATAGAAAGATGAAGATACGGTAGTACGTCAGAAAGATAGTTAGTTGGAGTTAGTTACAGAACTCAACTGAATAACAGGTTCTACAAGAATCAAGAAGCAGTTATCAAGAATCAAGAAGCAGTTGGAGACTTAGGCTATATATACTAGTCGTAGTCGAAGATTGAACAATCTTTTCAGCTTTCAAGTGTTTACTTACAAAGAAAAATTCTGTATTCAAAAGTGCGATACTAGAGAGCAAACTCTACTGTAACAAAAAGCTCACAATATCTTTCTAGTGAGAGAAAGAAAAGGCTAAGAGCCTGGAGAGGCTAAGATAGTAGAAAGAATACTTTATGTAAGAGACCTGAAGAGGCTCTAGAAGGGAAGAAAGAATACTTATAAAATTGTCGAAGTATAGTGAAATCTCAGATGAACTCTGAGGACTGGATGTAGCCCATAGTTTGGGGTCAACCAGTATAAAAATCACGGAGTCTATCTTCTAACCTTTCACTTTATTCTATTTTATTTTTAGACAAGTATATAGAAGTTATTTGCAATTTAACTACATGACTATTTTTGTATAACTTTTGTGGTATTCTTTTAACGGTTAGAAAAGTTCTTAATAAGATATATTAAAGTTTTTGTATTCACGATAAGAATACACAATTCAACCCCCCTTCTTGTGTATCTCGTCTATTGTACGTAAATTCTATATTAACGTGTGATTTACTTCAATTAGTATCAGAGCTCGGTTTCTATGAACCACCTTTACAAAGTGAGGACAAAGATCCATAGCTGAATCACATGTTTTTATAGCTGAAGATGCCTCCGTCACAAGACATCCTGCATTTAATGGTGAAAATTATCATTATTAGAAGGACAAGATGCGGCTCTTCATAGAATCCACACACATTGATCTTTTGGATATCATCGAGAATGGACTATACATACTAATAGATGATGAAGGAAATACCATTCCTCGTAAAAGATGGTCAGCTGATCACAAAGCTAGATTTCAACTAAATTCAAAGGCCAAGTTCTTTTTGAGTTGTGCTTTAAGCAGAAGTGAATATGATAAAGTTTATGGATGCAAAACTGCGAAGGAGATGTGGGACACTCTATCCATCGCACATGAAGGAACAAACCTGGTGAAAGAGTCCAAGATCAGTATTCTTGTACATCAATATGAGCTGTTTAAAATGAAAGAAGATGAGTCTATTGATCAAATATTTGGACAATTTCAAACTATCGTTAATGGACTTAAAGCTCTTGGGAGAATCTACAATAATCAAAATCATGTCAGGAAGATTCTCATAAGTCTGCCGAAAAGATGGAGACCCAAAGTCACTGCAGTACAAGAAGCTAAGGACTTGAACAAATTAAAGCTAGATGAATTGCTTGGTTCTTTGAAGATACATGACGTAGAGCTTGATGCTGAAGATAAACCTAAAAGAGACAAAGCATTAAAGGCTGGTCAGAAAAATCACAAGACTCAAAGAAATAGAAGTTCATCGTCAAAAGCATTAAAGATTGAAGAAGTCAAGAATGATGATACTAGTGAATCTGATCACTGGTATCATCATCTTTTAAGAAAAATAGCAAAGAAGAAGTCCAGAACGAGAAGACCTCTATCATTTGCTACGAGTGTAACGAACTAGGACACTATAAGTCTAAATGTCCATTGCTTATAAGAGAATTGAAGAAGAATAAAGGAAATAAAAATAGTATGATGGTAACTTGGGAAGATTTGGATTCATCCGAATCTAATTTTGATTCAGAAGCATCAGGGCAAGCAAATATATGCTTCGTAGCCCAAAAAAAGGGTGACGAGGAGGTAACTTCTAACTTTAATGAATTTCAAGATGCATATTTAGAATTGTTAGAAGATTCAAATGTTATACTAAAGCAGTATAGATCCTTAAAAAGAAAGTTTGTTGAAAACTTGAAGAACACGGAAGTGTTAGAAAAA
>JANQBM010000007.1:7328871-7342234 GCA_025594535.1 Erythroxylum domingense
GTACTATGAAATAGAAATTAGTACCTTGGAAGTGAATGTATTATTTCCCGCTAACTCCGAGACTTCAAAGACTATATACCTCTAATGTTAATGCATCTCACATGAGATGGCATAATGAGCATGAATAGGAAGATGGAATAATGAGTCGTTTCTTGGATGCACTAGTATGGAAACATTTCAATAACACCCATTATGATTTTGTAGCTAAAAGTCGAAATGTTAGGTTGGGATTGTCGACGAATGGATTCCAATATTTTGGTCAATCTAGCCAACAATATTCATCATGTGCAATCATAATTACTCCTTATAATTTGCCTCCATGGATGTGTATGAATAAGGCATATATTTTCTTGACAATTTATTGTGCCAAAGCCTACAAATCCAAAGCATAAAATTGATGTACTCTTACAACCATTGGTATATGAATTACATCTTCTTTGAGAATATAATGTGGAGACATATGATGTTTCTCTTAAAAAATTTTATGTTAAGAGCAACTTTCATATAGACTATTAGTGATTTCTCGGTGTATGCTATGTTGTCTAGATGGATCATAACAGGGAAATTGACTTGTCCTTATTATGGCAATAATTTTGATGCGTTTTATCTTCCTAATGAGACCAAAACATATTAGTTTGACAACTACAAGAAATTTCTTTAGCCAGATCATCCATTTAGATGCAATAAACAAAAATTCATTAAGAATAGGATGATACAAACACCTCCTCCCCCTTACAAAGCTGGTGATTAGATATTGTAGAAGAATGATGAATTAGGGTTGCTGAAAGTTACAGAACTTGAAGCTGATGAAGTTAATACAAGCATTAGTAAAACTTTGGTTGGAGAAAATGAAGCATCTTTTAGGATTTGCCATATTACAAAACTAATTTAATACGTCACAATCTAGATTTGATGCATATTGAAAAAAATATTTTTAACAGTTTCTTTAATACTATAATGAACATTGAAGGGAGGACAAAGGACAATGCAAAATTACGAGCTTATTTGAAACTATTTTGTAGAAGGAATGAGTTAGATAAAGATCTTTGCACTTTGGACAGCATGTTACACTTTGGACAAAAAACAAAAGGCAATTTTGTGTGAATGGTTGAAAAGTCTAAAGTTTCCTAATAGTTATGTTTCAAACTTGGCAAGATGTGTACACACGAGAAAATACAAATTATTTGGGGTGAAAAGTCATGATTGTCATGTGTTTATGCAAAGACTAATGCCAATTGCATTTTGAGAGTTGCTCCTGCATAAGGTTTGGGAAGATATAACATAATTAAGTTTGTTTTTTAAAAGCTTAACATCATCTAAAAAAAGTTAGTTGAAATGGAAAGGGAATTTCAGTAATCTTGTGCAAATTAGAAGAAATTTTCCCTCCAAGCTTCTTTGACTGTATGGATCGACTACTTATGCATTTAGCACACAAGGCTAAACTTATTGGTCCAGTTCAATATCGATGGATGTATCCATTTGGGAGGTAATTATAGCAAATATTTAAATTGGAGTTATAGCATTTTTTAATCACAAAATTGTAATAATCAAGAAAAATTCCTTGTAATGACAATGGGAGTGGAACGGGTGATGTTGACGGTAACTTATCCATTTTCACATATCCTGAACGAACATATGGATAGTCAATAAGAAGAATGTTAATAGAGGAAGAAATAGAGGCTGCCCATAATTACATTTTATTGAACTGTCAAAAGGTTCAACCTTTCATACAGTAAGTTGAAGTTGAATTTGAAATTGATTGTTTAGGTTTTTAAAGTTAGTGTTGTTCATAACTAGAATATATAATAATGCTTTTAGATTATACAAAGAATGGTTACGTGAGCTAATGCCCAAAAAATATAGGATGATATCAATAAAGAAGTTGAAAGACATTTTTGTCGATTATTCAAGAAATATGTAAGTTTTTAGTTACAATTATTGAAATGGTTGAATTATCATATCAAAGTGTTCAAATGACATTATACTATTTAATATGGTAATTTATTTTTTTGTACGTCTCAGAAAATCCAATAGAGAACAAGTTTATATCTGGTGTATTTTGTTAATGGATACAAATTTCATACAGATTATCATGGTCATAGCATGGAAATAGTAAATAATGGGGTTTGCATATAGGGAGAATTGATAGATTACTATGGTAAAATTACTGAGAAATTTAAAATTAAGTACCCTACATTGCCAATAAAGTGGAGTGTGATTGGTTTGATCCAACTCCTAATATTAGTACAAAAGTGCACCGCCGATACAATCTTAATCGAAATCAACCAGTAAAGAAGATTTAGACAATTTAAACCTTTTATGTTGGCGATGGAAGCGATCTAGGTGTATTATATCCCTTTTTCTAGCTTACGATGAGATAAGTCAGATTAGTTGGTTGTTTGTAAAGTTAAACCTAGAGGTGATTTTGAATTACATAGAAAAGGAGAAAATAAGAGAATTGAAAGTGAAGTATTTCAGGAAGATGTTTATGAAATAAATACATGTCTTACATGTGATGAGAATGAACCTTTGAACGATCAAAATAATTAATATATTGAAATTTCATTTAGAGAGGATGAGAAGGGCGAGAGATCTGAAGAGGAATCTGAGTTTGATTCTAATTCTTCATAAAAAGAAGAGGATGATGATTTTGATTTACAATTAAGTGATAATGATATCGATTAATTTGTGTTTGTAATAAAATATTATATGAAATAATCTATTATTGCATCTACAGTATATTATTATATATTGAATCCATATTGTTCTATTACTGGAATATCCAATAAAATGTGAATTTTAGGTTAAAAATATGCTATCAAAGAGAAAATAGGATATAATGCAGCCAAGGATCAGGTTACCATGATTTCCATCAACCAGTGCAGGTCTAGGTGAAGTATCATCTTTTGCAGATGCTACAGAATCTATACATCTACATAATGCACATCCAGATAAGGCATCACCTTCCCGACCTATAATCCCTGTACAGTCACCTTTTATACCTGATGCTACACCATCCAGCCCTGCTACACCATCCACCTTTTCTCCTTCATCCACCACCCCTATACTGACAGAGATATTAGGGGTAAATGTTGTGGATGAAAGAGGCGGCCTCCAGCCTTGAGCTAAGAGATTTGATGGAAGAACTTGCTTCACAATTGTCAATAATCCGTGAGTGAAAATACATGAAACACTATAGGTTTTAATTTGAAAATGACTTAAAATTGTTTTTATGGTAGGCTGGTTCCATCTGAAATGTGCTCGAGAAACATGACATCCAATTTCAAAGAGAAGATTGATCTTGAAGGTTATATATAGAAGAATATCTATCAGGCGACAAAAGATTTTTATCGTCAGAAATTTGAGGTAAAAAATTTATTCTTTTGTATTTTTATCTAATTAATTTTATACATTAATTAGATAAATATTGTAGGTTATAAGTACTTATGGTATGTTTTTCCGTTTTTCAGAAAGAATTTTTTAGGATTCTAAATTTGACGCCATTATTTATAAAGTATGGGAGAGGCAAGCTCGTAAACATTATAGATACTTTCTTGGTGTGATACATAAGACTGTTGTATGATCTCTTTATGTAACACCCCTCACCGTAGGGTACGCACCGGGACGCCCGTAGGTCATTCCGATACATATCATATAATAAGGGAGCGCTACGTGCAATCACTACAATACTCCAAATGGCATCATATCAATTTGAATAATTAAACCAGTAATTATAATTCACAAGATTTTTAAAACCAAACTTACCGTCATGTGCATATACAAAAATTGCCATTCATATATATGGCCTCTATATATATATGAATGGCAGTTTATAAAAATTGCCATAACATGCATACTCGTGCCGAGATGAGTTTACACACTCATAACCCGTTCCAATTTACTATTTTACCCTTCCCATCGGTGATGGGATGTTACACTTTATATATCTAAAGAAATATAGAGACGTTGGCAGTAATATTAAACATCACCCAAGGTAATGTCCATTTTAGAGCATAATTCTACAAACAGACGCGAAAGACCAGAGGGAAAGAGTCTTCCCGTACACACTGGAGGATCCATTACCCACTAGGAGCATGCAGAGAAACTTGTAAGTATCTACACTTTACAATTATATTCTGATTTTTTTACTTTGACGTATAAAATTTGATTTCAATTTAATTTGATGTATGAATTTTGTAATGAAAATATGTGTATTATGGAGAATGATAATGTTATAAATGTCTAGTGTCATTTATGGGTATATTGTTGAGTTACTTTCTTTATTAATAGGGGGTAACAGAGGGTAAGTATCATAAAAATAGAGGAAACTCTGCTGAAATTTTTGTAAATTATAGTTCACTTATAGCATTTTATTCTGATGCAGGAAAAGTCTATAAGCAAGAAGCCTATACTCCGTCAGCTCTTTTTGCACACTCATACTAAGAAGCATGATGGTGTTGCCTTCGTTAACACCCGATGTAGAGAACTTAATGTGTGTGAAATTTATGTTTTAATATTAATTCTTAATAATTATTACTTGTTAATATAAATATTGCTTCTTGATAGGATCAAATACAAGAAAGCATTCAATTACAGTCTCAGCACTTTGAAATTGTTGATGAGAGGCAGACATATCTTAATGCAGTGGGTTGTAGGGACCGTCGTGGAAGGATCTTCAACTTAGGTCCATTTACGAATACATATTCGCAATCCTACAAATCTAGTACAGCTGCATCTAGTAGGCAGTCCTTATCTAATGAGAGATTCGTTCAGCTTGAGAGCACAGTACAGACGCTGGCAACTCAATTACAACCATCGATGGAGAACATAGTTCAGCTCCGTAACGAAGTGGATAAGTTGAAGAGAAAGGGCAACACCTCATCGCAATAATCAAAGTATCCACATTCACCAACTACATAGCTTAGTTATAGCTACTCTCAAGTCATTTAGTATGAATTATATACTTATTATTATAGATAATAATTTTTTATTATCAATTAAGATAATTTTTACTTTATATTATCAATCAACTTACTGTTTAGATAAATTAAATGTAGAAAAAATTAAAATATTATCTATAGATAACTGTCGAAATTAATTATTAATCATAAGATTATCAATCAAAATTAAATGTACAAATTAATTTTAGGAAAAAATTAAGAAAGTAATATTGGTGCATTTACCGACAGAATAACAATATCCTTTTGTAAATTTACTAGTAAATTTACCAACAGAATAAGAAAAAATCCGTTGGTAAATTTACCAACAGAACATAACTTGTCGTCGCTACATTTTTCAATGGATTTCCAAATCTTTGACTGTTGCTAAATTTACCGATAGTTATTCAAATCTGTTGCTAAATTTATTGATAGCACAAAAGTTACCGTTGCTAAATATAGCGACGGAATAGAAAATGTCTGTCTGTAAACTCAACAGAATATTTCTATTATGTCTCTAAAGATTACCTATGGCCGTTTTCCATTGATGATCAAGTCATTCAAGCCCAAAGCCTTCTATAGCACACTGATCTGATCTAATGCTTACCTATGTCAAGTTCATTATTCACGGTATGTCAATTTGAGTACACATTAAGTCCATAGAGCTCTCACATATTTCCCTTGTGCATGCGATCTAGCTAACCTTCAACTTAACGTCTATCTCAAGTTATCTTTTAGTCTTACATCCAAATCTTGTATCTCGATAAGGATTTTTGCTAATGTATACCAACGCTTGACAATGCCTGTTTTCCTTGCATACTCGAAGTCTTTGCCTTATTCCGTCATCCCAAGTATCAAACATTGGTTAAGACTCGCCATTGTCAACACGATTCTGCTATTAGGACTTAAAGGTCTAACACTTCCATATATTAAGTTTGAATTAAATGATTTCTCATTATAAATTAATCTCGCTTTTATATTTCAAATCTGTCTAAACGTAAAAAAAATTATTTAAATGTGAGAGATAAATATTTAATTAATTTGTTTTATTAGATATACATGAAGTAAATTTTAAAGTGAACAACATTAGAATTTTGAGACATCACAAAAGAAAATATACATAATTTAAAACAAGATACAAAAGTTTCTCCTAAAAGATAGGAAATTTATCAACAAATTGTTTTCAAAAGAGCTTTTAATTTGAAGATTCTTTATAAATATTTTATGATAAATATTGAAAGAATCAACGATATTATTTGGGTAAAATTATTCATGTTTTTTATGTACATGAAATAACTTCCACATCATTAGTTCTTAACATTATAATTAAATCTTCAATCTATATTCCGAAGTAACTATCCTACGCCAGTAGCTACTATAGTTTTTCTCATAATACTACTGTTAAAGTAGCTCAAATGTCGAGTAAAGGATTTGATTGTGATCTCCAAACTCTATCTCAATTGTAGCAGAGAATTAGCTAGCAGTTGGAACCTTCTGAGTTGAAGGGTATCCAAGAAACTCTTTACTTATTGCAAGAGTTAGATAAGCTCAATAACTTGTTAAACTATTCGAACAAGTTATATCTTTATGTCTTGATACTTAAGCCTGGAAACTCAGATGTATTAAATCAGGCTTCTTGATCATTACTTCTACGAACTAGCTACCTTGGTAGTTATGTCTTGTAGCCTGACATTCATTTCATCAAGTCTCAATTCATTTCTTTATTGTCTGCTTTTAACTGAAACCGACCATAAATGTGACTAATAATTAGATACACATTTCACATATCAGATTAAATGCAAATTAAAATTTTTGATCTTCATAGTTGCAAAGTTGTAATTTATATTTGGACGTATATGCATAAAATAAATCACAGATTGCTAGTATAAAAGGCCAATACATATATATTTTCATAAGCATTATAATAACTAGGAGCCTCCATAGATGTGCCTTTCTAATATGAGCCATGTTATATTATCAATGCAGTATCTAGCGGACGAATTCCATATTTTGTTTTGTTTATAATTTTTAGGCTGAACTTTATAAAACTAAAATGTGGAGCCCAACATTGATGACAAGGCTAAGCTAAATAGCTTATCAAAAACATCTCCATGGTATGCCCCACTTGTCCCACAAATTTCAAACCCTGCTTGCCATTCACACCCATTTAATAGGCAGAGAGACATAATAAAGGTGAAAACTTGGAACAAGGCTAAATAGCTTATCAAAACCGTCTCCATGGTATGCCCCACTTGTCCCATAAATTTCAACTCCAGCTTGCCATTCAGACTCATTTAATAGGCAGACAGACATAATAAAGGTGAAAACTTGGAACATTTATAGATCCGTAAATAATAGTGAAAAAAAATATAGTCCATTGATTGAACAGAAAGTCAATACCCGAACCACACAATATATGTTGCTGCGCATGTGAAGGGCACAAACAAAGTGAGATGCCTTTACAGCAGGACAGAACGGTGTGGTGCGTTCTTGACTCTCTCTTTAACCAACTACTTACTACCAACCACTATTCCAAAGTAAAATTGCCCCAGAAACTAAAACTGCCCCTGTAATGCTAACATGAAGAAAAAAACAAAACAAAACCACTGAAAGACCTTTAGTAAGGTGTAGCTTGTAATGAGGAGGTTTGGCAGCACTAACAGCAGCAGTAGTAAATATTGAGTCTTTATGTCTCTTGATGAGAGAGCATTCAAGATCCCAACTAACCCCCGCACATTGAATATCCCCCAGCACAAGACTCTGAATTCCTCTGATTTCCATATTTAAAGATGTTTGAGAAGAAGAGAAACAGTTGTAATGCAGCTGCAGAACCAGATAGATCATCTGGAACTAGGACAATTCAAGGCAGCCTTAATTTGCTGGACGGTCACGCCGATAAGATTATTTACGGTTGTTACTGATTCCATGTTCAACTTAGCTGATGGCAAGCTGCTCACTAATATTTGAAATGCTACAGTTACTAGAGAACCACCTGATCTACCCATGTTTCCTTGTGCACTGGAGCTAGTTGACGCACCGTCTCCCTGGTCTAGATGGCCATCAGGTAAAATGGTAAATCCTGATGGTAGTAGGGGAACAAGAGAAGGGTCCTCGCCGCTCATTGCTATATTGATGGCTGGCACATCAACTGGGCAGTAGACCACAATTGAACCTGATGAGTCTATGCAGCTCTCTTGGAGTATTAACATATTGTTCTGACTAGTATTCAAGGCCTATCACAGAATCCCATAGTGTTATTAAGGAAACTGTAAGTGTGTACACAATATGAATGACATTCAAATGATTCATAATAAATATGCTAATAGAGAAGCCAGAAAACAGAGAGTCAAACACGTAAACTCTTACACGAAGAATAGATATGCAGTTCCCAGGATGTGAGCCATTTGCAATATGGGTGATCTCTTGCACTGCATTGCCACTGGAGAGGACATCCCACTGAAAAACAATGACTCAAAAAAAATTAGAAGTCATTTTGATATTAGAGTAAGAACCAACTAAACTGATCAGCACTTACCAAAAAAAAAAAAAGCACCAAGTCTAAAAGTGAAATATAAACACTAACCATGACATGGATCAATCTGTGAGTCTGATATTACCTGAGCACGATTTCTTTCATCTTTGAAGAAATTGAATACTTTTTGTGGAGGAACGGGAAGCCAAAATGTAGTTGCTGCACTCAGAACAACACCGTTGGGATGGCCAGGATCTGAACCCTTGTGAAGTGTAACCCGAACTCCAACCTCACTCAACCCAGAAAGAGTAGTCCACCTATGGTTATTGGAAGTGCTGATGCTAGCACAGAAATTGCTAACCATTCTTTGGGCAAGTGTCATCAAACTTCTCTTACCTTCAGGTGATGGAATCACTAAAAAACATAGATAATCAATTAGAATTAGAATTGCACAGAGCTAAAATAGCGCCTTTTTGGTGTTAAAATTACCTCCTCCAATATCCCGGTTAGAAGTGCTTGATACCATCAGACAAGCAAACCTCTCAGACATTCTTTGCAGTGTAGCAAGCCACCTTTCCGCTCCAAAAGCCAGGCCACTTGAAATGAGGTCCCTATAAAGCCGATGAATTGGGGTTTTATCTTCAATTTCAACGTGATCCACCCAAGTAACCTACATTAATGTTCCAAACAAAAAATGAAGACAAAAATAAAATCCAGTTCTTTTGTTTATGGGAAGAATATGAAATTATGGTATAAAAACTTAAGCTGACGACCTTCGAGTAACCATTAGGCATATCCTGAATCAAGCATCCAGAAGGAAGCCTACGAGATTGGCATTGAGAAGAAAACTGAGGAATATCATATGAAACATCAACAATTGCCCATACTCCTTGCTCAATTTGTTGACTGTAACGCAGAATACAGAATTCCCGAGTTGGAACTAAAGGTGAAAGCATCTGCACCTCTTGATACATCTGTCAAAAGCACCATCATTTTCATGTGATTCCTACAAACAGGATACTGTAAATCAAGAAAGTTATAATTTTTACAGTTTTACCAGCAACAATGAACCACTGTGACTGGACAATGCTCCAGAGGAAATTACTTCAATGTTCTTCGCCACAGGGACAATTGTAGGAAATAGCTCAACCCACTTGTTCTGCAAATGTTGAAAACTTGTATAAACTATGACTTTCTTCACCCAAAAATAGAATATTGTAAGAGAGTAATATAAAGGGCTTACTGAATCCACGAACATATCAACCAAGGTTGGACCATTCATGACAACAACAACAGAATCTCTGGATGCTTCAGTTCGAACACTTAGGTTCTTTGCATGTGTGCTAGCGCTGGGAAAAATCTTTTGGTAACTATCAAGATTAAGAACATCCCTGCCATCAGTGGGGGACTTGAACCACAAAGGTTCGTTGGTTTGTAAAAGCCTTAGCAATTCTTCCATAGCATTTGAAGCTATATCAGTCATGAGGGACTTGTCCATGTCAGAAATGCCTAGGTGTTGGAAGGGAAAATTCAAACCAGAAGTAGCTGGAAGGAGATCAAGATCGAGATCAAGGGAAGGGATACCGCTTATCCCTTGGATACCAAAACTCCCCATCGATAAATCCAAGGAAGATACATGGATGGGCTGTACTGGAGGCAATTGGGAAATTGGCCTTCCTATGTATTTAGCTGCAATGCTTGAAACTCTATCAAGCTGCATAAAATGAATTTAGACATTTATAAAAAATAAAACACAGTTGGTTCCAATGCTAGAACATCATTAAGGCAGGAAGACTTTTCCCAAATAGCATTTCACCAAATGCAGAGTATGAAGCTAAATAGAAAGGAGCCATAAAGGAAAAGAAAAAACAGTAAACTGAGAAGAACCTCGTCTTTCAATTGTGCATTCTCCATTCTTAACTTGTGTTCATCAAAATAGGAATCTTCTGTGGCAGGAGGACCTCCGCAAGATGGACAGATAACATTTTTCAGTGCCTCTCTGATGGCTATGTTTTCACATCGGATCTTATCATTCTCTGCTCGAAGAGCACAATTGTCGGCTCTTTCATGCTGTGCCTAAATTAGTTCCAAATAAACAATAACATGACCTTCTAATTATCTTGAAGTTGTTTCACAGCGCGAAAGAGAAGAACTGGTTCTGATACTATGAGCAGGAAACTTAAGAGGAGATTAAAAAGAAAAGAGAAGACAGAAACAGAAAAAGAAAGCAACTTTTCACCTTCATCTGGGTCCTCCTGTTTTGGAACCAAAACTTGATCTGGCGTGGTGACAAACCCAATTCCCTGCTCAACTGTAACCTCTGCTTCTCATCTGGATGTGGGCATTCCTTGAACAGTCTTCATATTCCACCGTAGCATTGAGAACAACCAAAATCCGCAAAATGCCCATCAATATTCTCAGCACGTTGTATGCAAACAAACTGAATAACAGTGCTGGTAGAACATAGTTTAAGTGAAGGGAAAAGCAGTGCTTACGAATCAAGTCTCTGAATTTGGTAAGCAGTGTGGCGATGATAACGTTTCTTCCTCTTTTGTGGGTCGGAGGAGTCATGATCCCCACTACCAGACCCACCACCACTGCTTCCTCCACCATCTCCGAGCCCACCGGCCCCAACGCTAGCGTACTCCATTACCAAGGAGAAGAAGAAATATATTAAGCAGTAGCAGGTTCAAATAACCAGCACTTACGCCTCCATTACAAAACAACGGAATTAAGTATAAAAAACAAAGAGCAAAGATTGGAGCTTGATAGTTTGGGTTGTGGGATTGACGCGTTGGTTTTGAAGGCTAAAGAGGGGACATATCATAGGGAGTGAAACGGCTAAAATGTCAAAGAATTTGGCATGATTGAAGAGAGCCAGTTAAGGAGATTATAGAGAGAGAAGTTTTAAATCATGGGCTCTAATCAACTCTCTCCAAAAATAAAACATAAAGAACCAGACCACCCCACTTCATATCACCATCTCTCCGCCTCATCCTCCGCTCTTCCACCTCAATCACACTACCAAAGAAAAGAAGGAATGCCACTACTCCTACTGGCTAAGTTCGTCTACATGTTAAGTCTGTGAAGCAGTTGTTTAGGACTAACACAATGTGTAACCAAAGATGGCATTTTTATTTGAAGCAATTGTATCCTTAACTCTCTCCTTCTCTCCATGTTACGTATACATAGAGAGAAAGAGAGAGAATGTGAAAACGAATCACTACATTCGAGGGGTGGATGGCCATGGGTTTTCTCTCTATCTAAATTAAATTCTGAAGAGTAAGGACGACCTTCCTCTGGCTCTCTCTCTATCCCTCCCTCTCTCTATAGAAGTAAAGAGTAGTGGAGTTAGTGTGGTACTATGCAACAGAAACAAAAGGCGTTGAGGTCCAGACTGTGTGTGTGTATGCACAGACAGAGCTCTTAATTATTTTTAAAACAGCATAGCACAGCATCACCACACCACCAGTTAGCCGCTAAATCAATGCCGGCTTCTTTTATTTTCATTTTTCTTCTATAAGTCCCTTTACTTTCCAGTAACTGCGTTCCTGCCCTTTTCTTTCGCCTTTCTTTTCATCTTTCTACTTATTGTAATGGATTTTGAGGTCCATACTCCATAGTCCCTCGCCTTCTTTACTTGTTTAGTTGTTTTAGGACACAACACAACTCCAATATGCTCCCAAAAGTCAAAGTCGATTCCTTTTGTGACGAGTGGTGAGTGAGGCCGCATTTCTCTCCTTCAACTCGTTCATGTCAGAGCCCCCCTTACCTTTATTTACGCCACCCACCGCTTCCAAATTTTCCAACGCAGCGACATTAATTTATGTTCTATAGTTAGGGTCGTTTGTAACATTTTATAGCCATACAAAATAAAGGCTTCAATTAATCCATTTTTATTATTAAAATGTAATATTCATAAATAAGTAACTTAAGTTATAAGTTTATATACTCAACAAAATACTAAATTATCATAATAATAAATAATATCTTACAAATGTCAGCAATAATAAAATTACTAAAAGTAGTGGCAGTAACAATAAAATAGCTATAGTAACAACCAAACATTAATATCAAATTACAAAACATTAAGAGAATTTGATGAACATAAAAAACAAATTTTCACATTTCTAAATGTAAAATCATCTATAATAATATCAAAATCAATATTGTTCAACATGTTCTTCTCCATACATAAAATAGCTAAAAGCAGTCAACCTTTCATGTGGCATTAATGACCTCAATCAGATTTTTAATAATTTTAACTTTGGAAAACTTCTTTTAACTGATGTTACAGTCATAGGTATAGTCAATAGAATTCAATAAGCAACTGAAACATTTAGATAATAATCTACAATTTTAACAAATTCAAAAATTTCAACTAATGACATTAACTCATTTGGCAAAGTCATTTATATCACTTTTAATTTAGAAAAAGGATCACCTAAATCCACATCCAACATATTATTCCGAAAAAAAGTAGTTGTAAAATTAATGCAACATTTTATTAGTTCATTACCATCTAACGAATTCAACTTCTTTGAATCATATAAGAATCTACAATATTTTCAAATGTCATTAATTATTCAAATATATTCTTCAAGGAAGCAATTTTCATATCCACAACAACTAGAAAGTAACTAACTATGAAGAAATCCTCAGCTGATCGTATTTCTCCATCATGATCATCTTCATCAAATTGTCTTTTCTTAATAATACAATGTCCAACTAGAAATGTAAGCTCTACATTCATCTTATGTGTAAGACTTTTGACAATATTCATACAAGAGGCAAACTCTTCATTTCTATATTTATCAAAAAATACCATTGCACCTTCCAAATGCTCCATTGTAACATCAATGCACGTAGATTTAGATTGTAACTTTTTACTTGCCATGTTAATTGCGAATAAAATATCATAGCAAATAATCGTACCAGGTAAAAATTCAATCTT
>JANQBM010000007.1:7358477-7377839 GCA_025594535.1 Erythroxylum domingense
TATTAATAATAGTGACTAATATTACTGCTTTTAGTGACAACTTTTACTATCACTAAAAATACAATTTCTTGTAGTGATTAGTGCTACCGTGTTCTTCATTATCTTCTTCTTGATTTAACACATAGCTAAACCTCTCGAAGAATCGACAAGACTTGGGGTTATAACTCCATTTCCTCCTCCTAAACTCACGAAGCTTCCTGAGGTGACGATTCTTAATTTAATGATCTTATTTATTTTCTTTTAATTGTTATTATTATTCGATTCTTGCTTTTTCTTTCAAAAATTTCTTGAAAGTTACAGTTTCAACGACAACATAAAGGGAGCTTGTATTGGGGAACATATCGTCCTCAAGTGTATTTAGAAGTTCGCATTAGGTATTCATTTAATCTTAAAATAATTTATAATTTTTTATTTAAGACTCAAAACTTAACCCAACTCTAAATAAAATAGGAAATGGGCCCATTTATTTCATAACTAGGTGAAGTTATTTGAATCACTTTATATATCTCTAGTTAATTCGACCTAAATCCATTACTCTCTATTCATCAATTCATTCTCTATCCATCAGACTTCCTTCTATGAATTTGTATGATTACTAAGACTCTGAGGTCATTGGTTGCTGAAATGCTCCTATCAAGGTACTTTTCTAATCGAGTTTCTCATGCTTTAATCTAATTTTCCTCAATTTGTATGTCCCTTTAACGATGTCGACTTGCATTTGTTTTGGTTGATAATGAAAAAGGCATGTTGATTATTGTTAAAGGCTGAATCTTTCTATCTGTTTTTTTTCTTTTGATGGTTTTAGTCAGCTGGAGAAAATATGGGGATTATTGAGAAGATTAAAGAAATTCAGGCCGAGATGGCCCGAACCCAAAAAAATAATGTCACAGGTATTATATCTGTAATGCGCTGTTATATATGTTCGTAGATGATTCGTTTCTCTTTATCTTTACTTCTTGATTGATAACGTTGTTGAATATGTTGCTTCTGCAAACTTTATTTAATTCCAAATTTTTTATCCAGGGTATCATCTTGGTCAACTCAAGGCCAATATAGCCAAGCTAAGGACTCAACTGTCGAAGCCTCCTAAGGTATGGGTTGGTTCATCTTTACCAAATCTTGTTCCTTATTTTTCCTTTTATGGGATTTTTCTCTTTACAAGTTTTTGTGGTGTTTGTATTCACAAAGGGTTCTCTCCATTGGCAATATATTCAATTAATTATCCAACATATGAAGGTGATGATATAGAAGTCAAAATAGCTTCAATGCAATCTTCTTTAATAAAATTCTTTTGAGTTGTTATTAATGGAAAATGGTTGAAATAAAAAATCTATAGGTTCCATTGCGATTATTTACACTTATTGTTTCTAGTTTGGCTTTTATCTCATCAAATAGCTACACAATTCTCAAAACAATTAGTGGAACGATATGTTAAAAGTGTTATTTTCTTCCTAAGTTTGGTTAACCACATATGGGATGTTGCTTCTACAAGGTTGAAGCTACACTAACAGGACACATTGAACAAGTACGAGGTAGTTAATTCTTGCTCTCTTTTATGTTACTGTAATCGCATGTGACTAATCTTATTTTCCAAAATTAATCATTTAGTATATTTCTTTTTGCAGGCCTTACTGTCAGGCAAAGGCATACGTATATGTTTTTTTGCTGGCAGTGACAAAATATTTGCCGTTTGTTTCTATTTACATTTGATCTTGTAACAATGTGAATCGTATATGTATTCATTTATTTGTTTTCTCATGAATTGTTTTCCATTTGCATCTGCTGACAATATTAAGAAGTTTAGACTTCCCAAAGGAGATTTTTTGCCCAATATATTGCAAGTCATTAAACACTGTTGCTTAAAGCTATAGTTTATCATTCTTCTTACTTTCTAGGATAATATATCTTTGTATTCTTTTCAAATTTGCATCTTCAGTGTGGACATGGGGCTTCTGCACTTGATATGTATCAGATGACTAATTTACAAGTTTCTTTGAAGTAAACAAGTGATTTGTTTCTTTGGGACAAAAGAGCATGTTGTAAATTTTGATGTTATTATCGATGTAGTTGACATATTTTCCTATCTGTTCAGTAAACTCATGAATTGTATTGAAACACTTACCCTTGTGAGCAATACTTGTTATGAGTTTCTTTTATTGTGTTGGTAATACTTTCAGGAGATTGATACTAAATTGATTGTTTTATTATCATATGTTGTTGTTAGTGCATACCTATTAGGTCCTTTAACCTTATTCAACATTGAACGACATCTTTTATAGCAATCCATCTTGTGATGGGGCCTTTTCTATAGGATCATTAAAGTTAGTTGGGGTCAGGATATATAAAAATTAAAAAAAGGTGCTGAAATAAGTGTGATTGCAGAAGTAGATAATGTCTCTACCTTACTCCTCTTTCTGTTCCATTATCAACTGTCAATATAATTGAGTTGAACTTTTTCTTTTTCACCTGCAACCTTGGCCTGCATTTGATTCCTGGCCTGCATTTGATTCCTTACTTGTTATAAGTGGTGGATAGGAGGAGTACTTATTTCTTCCATTTAGTGAATAAAATTTTCTTACGAGTTTCTATTCATCGTTTTGTAGGTGACAATGGGAGTGTATGGTTCTGGGATTGGAGGAGTGGTCATAGTTTCCAGTAGTCTCAAACAATTGTACAGTCAGGAAAGATCTGCCTGCCTGTTATGTTTAATTGTCCAAAGTTGTGGGATAGAAATGAAGCTAATATTAACATTCATATGATTAAAACTATTTCAGGATCCTTGGACAGTGAAGCTAGAATTTATGCTCTCTCTTATGATGTAACTAGTTTAAGACTTGTGTGAAGTTGACAAAACCTGTTATGTTTAATTGTCCAAAGTTATGGGATAGAAAGAAAAGTTAATATTAACATTCATATGATTAAAATTATTTCAGGATCATTAGACAATGAAGCTGGTATTTATGCTCTCTCTTATGATGTAACTGGTTCAAGACTTGTTACATGTGAAGTTGACAAAACAATAAAAATATGGAAAGAAGACGAGAATGCAATCCCAGAAACCCATCCCATCAATTTTAAGCCCCCCACGAACTTTACCATGGTACAGTTCTATTTTTTGTACCCGAAAGTTATGTTGTAAATGTTTGATACATTGTGTTACTTCATTACTGGAAGCTTGCAAATAACATATTGGTTTTAACATTACTTAGAAAGTTGAATTGAAGTTAGCAAGAGGAGTGCGATTCCCCGTTAGATTATCTGCATTCAGAAACAAATATTTTTATGAATCAATAAAGTGGTTATAAACTATGAAAGTTATTTTATAAAATTAATTTAATTTTGTCCAAGCAAAAATTAAATTAGTATATATTTTAATAATGTACAAACTGTTAATATATTAAAATTAATAATATGTTACATTAATCAAAACCTTTAAAAATAATAATTTATTTCGGTCTCATTTTATCATCTAAATTGAAATATAAAAATATTAATATTATTATTTATAATTTTATTTATTTCAATATAAAATAGAATTTTAATTTTATAATGTATGATTCTGCAATTAACCTCCCAAATTAAATGATGTATACAAATGTATTATTTTGTTCAACAATACTACAACATTATAATTAGGTGAGTTACATATATACAATAGTGATTCCATAAGAAAAATAATTAATTGTTCAGATTTGACATATTGGTTTCAACGATAATTAGAAGGTTGAATTGAAGTTAGCAAGAAGAATGTCATTCTGTGTTAGATTATCTGTGCATTCTCTGTGCATTCGGAAACAAATATTTTTATGAATCAATAAGTTGGTTATTTTCCAACTACTGTTAAACTTTTATAAATTATGAAAGTTATTTTATAAAATTAATTTAATTTTGTACAAGCAAAAATTAGTATATATTTTCAATAGTAATGTACAAACTGTTAATATATTAAAATTAATAATATGTTACATTAATCAAAACCTTTAAAATTAATATTTTATTTTGTTTTCATTTTATGATCTAAATTGAAATATATAAATATAATTATTATTATTTATAATTTAATTTATTTCAATAGAAAATAGAATGCTAATTTTACAATGTATGAGAGAATACTTTCTTCCGCAGTTAACCTCCCAACCTAAATGATGTCAACAAATGTGGAGATTATAATAAGGTGAATTTAGTAGACCCTTTAGATGCATATATACGTGATTCCATAAGAAAAATAATTAACTATTTAGATTTGAAATTTAGAAGGCATAGGCATGGAATCCACTTCTCGTTAAATCTTGGCTTGGCTTTCATATATCTCTGGAAATAACTACGGAAAGCATATCAATTTAAGCTTATTGGTTATAGTAACTAATTGATCACCTTATAAATTACAAATGGAATTTTTAATTTCTCATGGGTGTGACTTAACATGTCACACATGTGATGAACATATGGGATGTAACATCCCACCATCCATTTAATTAACGGTTGAATTCTTCTCACACAATTCTCATGGGTGTGACTTAATATGTCATACTTGTGCACTCTCGCGGTCACGGTCCGTGAGCATGTTCCATAATTTTCCTATATTCATCATCTTCTATCTCGTTCTCATAGGTACAAATTTATGTTGGATCAATCCTAGTTGTTGAAAACATTAAAAAGAAATTAATATCCCAAAAAATAAGCTGGATGACATTGAATGGTCGATTTCAACAGAAAATCTTTCCAACAGATTCTACTGCCGATTTAATAGATAGGCTGATTTAAAACTCTGATGCTATAAATGAATTTTATCCGGTTGTTAGAAATAAAATTTAAAAGTAATTAATTTTGCTTTTAACAAACATTTAATACTCATCGTTTCAATTTTCTTTCTCATCAATTACGTTCGTGAAATCTTCAGCCATATTTATTTTCTTTGTTTTCCTTCATATTTTCTGTGTTTCCTTCCTATTGCTTAACTTGATCATAATGAAGAACAAAGTAATGCTATATCGGCTGAATGAAGATCATTCCCAATTGATTCAACAAAATAAAGCTGTAATGCATCATCTAACCAAGGAAACATTTCTATCGCTGAATTAGATCGGATCTTTTTTGTTTTTCTACTCTTTCGGTTTTTTAGATGAAGAAGCAAGATTATAAGATTATATTAGTTGCTGCCATTAACATTATTTTCTACATGATGACAAAAGAAATTTTGTAACAAGTCTTGTACTGAATGGCTCCTTAAAGCTAACGGTGGTGATGTTAAGTTAGCTGCAAAAAATTTAAAGGCTTGCCTTTCTTGGAGAGAAAGCATATTTATCGATAATGTTTTGCCAATTAAAAATAAATTACATTGTCTCAAAATATTGCGCTTGAATTTTGTTTATTTTACTTTCTGTTTTTTTAAATGTAGAAAACTTGATAGCAAATGAATTTTCCATTGAAATCACCAAAGGGCTTGCTTATGTAACGGGTAAAGATGAAGATTCCAGACCTGTTTTGGTCATTTTTTAACTCTACTGATTACGTTTTTTTTCACTTTTTTTAAAATTCAAGGAAATTGTCAATAAGATTCTTTATATATATTTATTCTAAATTTCATTTTGGTTTTTGTTACATCCTAATTGTTCAAAAGCTTTATTGTTCCTTTATTGCCATTGGTTCGAGATTTTTTGCCTTAAACAAGATTATCGGAAGTTTCACTCTCGAAAACTGTAAGTTACCATACATATTTTTTAGTTGTGCAGTTGTTTCAATTTTTATTTTTCTTACTTAATCATATCAACTTTCTATCTTTTGCTTCAATTTCTATAGATTTACACGATTCATTGCGTTTACTTTGGAAGTTGCGGTGTCAACTATGCAAAAAGATTGTGAACACTTTGTAATTCTTTTTCATGGCACTATGTTGATTTCACTATTATGCCTTCCCTGCCTTTTGAAAAACCTTTAAATTAGATTTAAATCAGTAACTGCATATAACTTATTCGTATGTTATTTTATAATTTGTTGTTCTTTATCTTCTTAGGATTTTTTAGGTCTGCTTTTAATTTCATAAATGTACTTTTATCAACATTGAAAATTGTTACTGATTATTACCCGTCCAGACTTTAAAATTTTTTTATAATTGATCCACCTACTTTTTTCTCTTATCTATGGAAGGTAATCCTATTATTTATACGCTTAATTCTTGTTTAGTTTATCTGCCTTTTATCTTCTTTATGACAAATACTCATTCTTTACACTTTTTTAACATACATGTTACTGTTTTTAACTTATAATTCAAATCTTGATTGGTCACTAATTGTGAAATGTTGATGATTATAGGGTATACAACCATTTGTTCAATTTTCAACAATCATTATGGTGGTTTCTTCACTAGAATTTGAAGAATCATTATAATTTCATAATTTACGCAATCACCCACAAGTTTCTTCACTTCAATTTGGCCCTTCCTCGATTAGATCAATAGTTAAACATGGCTTATCTTCGTCAAGGTTTTCATTTACTGTGTCGCAGCATTCTAACTCAGTAAAACCATAGTACCTTACCTTAACCCGTCCAACTATTTCAAAGATAGAATCCACTGGCAACTCTCACTTAGGATCAGCACAGATTAACCCATTCAATGTAAGATCTGTTTCCTTTGCATCACCCATTGATAGAAGGGCGGCCTATCGAAACATCAAACCTTATGCAACAGCCACCAAAAAAGCTTTATTTCCCTTGACTCCCATTCCACAGCATGTCAGCACAACAAAGACACTTAAAATTACTAAACCGCAAACCCCATAACCTTCTTTCTTTCTATCACCCGCCATGTATTTGTTTTCCAAAAAAAGCTATAAATCTCACAACTCTTACGATTCTTTCTTGCCCTTTTTAAAATTTTACAAAAGCTCTTATGATGAGATCATTTACAGGTCAATTATGTGACGGCCGCTCGACGGTATTTTATCTATCATACCACCTCATCTCAAGCATCGTCATATGTCAGTATCACATCGGTTTTAAAGGAAGAGTTAAGTTGACCTCAGCGCAGATTCTTCATCGAATATCATATATGATGAATATGATGAAGTCCCTTTTGTGTAGGTGCATAAAATTTAAATCCTTTTATGTAATAGAAAGATGAATGAAACCCTTTTGTTTACTAATGAAATCCTTTTCTTTACTCTTTATTATTTGTCTAATTTTACATTAACAGAGCAACAAATTTTTGCATTATGTCAATAATTATTATTTAAGCAAAATTTTTTATTAGAAGAAAATTTTCTAATGCTAAAAAAGTAAAATATTTCTAACCCAAACATAATTTGATATTTTATTTTATATTCAGATTTTATATTTTTTATTACGTTATTTATTTAATATATATAATTTAAGATTTAGAAAATAAGAAAACTTAAACCGACTTAAAGTACATATCACATTCACATTTAAGTCACAACCGTGATTATTCAATAATCCAACTTTTATTATAAGAAAAATTTTTAATGCTAAAAAAAACTAATATCAGTCTAACTTCAAGTCTAACTTCAAATACAATTATGATCGTTTATTTAATTATATTCAAAATTCATATTTTTTAAAATTATTAAGGCTATTAGTGTTTGGTTAGAAGATGAATTTTTGGTTAAAAGAAAAAATTTTAATGCTAAAATATTAATATATTTCTAGAAGAAAAATTTTTGGTCAGAAGAAAAATTTGTAATGCTAAAAAAATTAATATATTTCTAACCTAAACACAATTTGATCTTTTATTTTATATTCAGAATATATATCTTTTCATTACGTTATTTATTTAATATGTATAATTTAAGATTTAGAAAATAAGAAAACTTACCTTATATAACTTATATAACTTAAAGTAATTCCTACATATCACGGTTGTGACTTTTTAAGTCACAATCATGACCGTGATGAGCGGCACGTGACTTCTTTTCATTATTAAGCATGCACAACTGTGATTTCTCTTAATTTTATTAAATTATTATTGCCTTCCATATTTCTATATTTCTGAATTAAGTGAGCTAAAGTTTATTTAAAATGAAATAAATAATTATCAAAATTTTGATTATCTCCCTATTTACCTATTTAAAATTTGCAACTTTTATTAAAAGAAAAATTTTTGATGCTCCAAAAAAACTAATATCAGTCTAACTTCATATGATAATTTATTTTATATTCAAAATTCATATTTTTTAAATTAATATCTAATTATTACTTAATTTATTTAATATATATAATTTGAGATTTATTATAAGTATTAATCAAAAAATTACTTAACTTAGAAAACTTTCCTTAGAAACTTAACATGATATAAACTGGCTTTAAAATTCATATTTTAAAAATTTGTAAATGATTTTTTATTATATATAATTTATGATTTATCATAATTATATTTGCAAAGAATTACTTCATTGAACATTGTGACATATTTCTTTATATTAGTATTATTTATTTATTTATTTATAATTAATGATTTATTATCATTATATTGTAGATAATTAGTTGTGTAGACAAATTATTCAAGTACTTTAATATATATTAAAAAAAATTTGTTTATGTACACGATCATTAAATCAAACCTTTCAAGGTAAGTAAATGATATCAATCAATTCCAAAAGTTATCATTTTATACATAATCGATTCGAAAATTTAATCTAAATTTATTACATTACAAAGGCTAGGTTCCAAAATTTATTGAGCCTTGCACAATTTAGTTCATAATTTATTACATGTGACACTTGGATGGACATAAGATTGAAACAAATCAGGTAGTTGAAAAATAATTTTTTTTATGACAATAGCTATCAATTTAGTCTATTGATGGCTTTCTATTATAAATAATATTGTACTGCAAACCAAAGTATTTGTACTGCCAACCAAAGTATCAACTCTGTATCTTATCTTCTCTAACCATACAAATGTTTCTTTCTCATTATATTTATGAACACTTTCATCCAGTTCCTTCTTCTCTGTTTGAATAAAAAAGAGTTCGCCTTTGTTTATCCACCATCTGTAAGTTCTCATTTACCATTATCATATGTTCTTGTTCTTCAGTTTATTAACTTTTTTATCAATTTATTGATTATATGCGCTTAATAGAATTACAGAAGATGAATTGCATGTATCACATTATGTTAGTTATTCATTCGTGAAAAATATAGAGTAGAGTTGTTTGACATCTTTGAAGGTCTTAACATGTCACACCCGTGATCCAACAATATTACCTTGTTTTACTTCCATTAACTTTTTAATAGATAACATGTTGTCTAAAATATATAATATAGCTATTTTTTTTATCTTTTTCATCATCTGTTGCACGAAATCTTAACTTAGGACTTTTGACAAAGTGAGAATAGTAAATTACGTCTATCGCATTTTATCCTGATCAATCTTTTTTCGTGTCACATTTTATCCTGATCAATCTTTTTTCCTGCCCTAGATTGAATGCATCATGTCTTCATTTCAGTGAACAAGAGTTGGCCTTTGTTTATCCACCATCTGTATGTTCTTCATTTCCTTTATAACATTGTTGTTGGCAAAATATATAATAGAATTGTTTTCTATCCACGGTTGTGAATTAACCTTGACTTACATGAACTTCTAAATATAGTTGGCAATAGAAATAGGGTTGACAACAGAGATTAAATATGTAGCATTAGCTCCTGTTAATCTTTCACTTAATTCATTATTGTTATGTTAGGTAGAATATATAATGAAGTTGTTTTCTGTCTTTTTCATCAACTCTTCTGTAAAAATCCCAATCAGGACTTAAATTGATTTTTTGACAGATTTTGCAACAGTAATTACATGTTTCGGATTTTATCATCTTTTTTATATAATACATGATAAAATGTGATAATTTCTATCGTCAAACGGTCGTGAATTGCACAACAGTCAGCCTATAAATTTTTCACTCACCACATTTAGCCTTTTAAATGTCTTTTGTGAAATCGCTTTTTTTGTTTAAGGTTTTTTTCTTATCCGTCAGTTATATTTATTTTGCTAAAAATTTTATCATATAAAATTTCATTTTATCTGTCACAATTTTCAACTGACATAAAATAACCTTTTTATTTCTTATAATCTTTTATTTAACTCATACTTTATTCCGGTGATATTATTAGGGTGACCTTTTTAATTTTTTGCCTTCTATCGTTTGTTAAATGTTAGATATTAGTGTTAATGTTATTAATACGGATATTTAAATATCTAAATAATACATATATATAAAGAAGGCTTTGTTAAATGTTGGATATTAGCATTAATGTCTGTAATCCTTTATTTACCTCACACTTTATTCCAGTGATATTATTATAATTACCTTTTTAAATTTTTGCCTTGCATCGTTTGTTAAATGTTAGACATTAGCGTTAATGTTATTAATAGGGATATTTAAATATCTAAATAATATATTATTAATATATACATAAAGACAGCTTTGTTAAATGTAAGATATCAGCATTAATGTTATTAATACGGATATTTTAATATATATAAAATATATTAATAATATATATATAAAGAAGGCTAACATTGTCCAATAAATAGTTACTAAATTTTTTATTAATTATTATTAATCGTCTTTATCTTTGTTCAACTCATTTCTATGTTTAGAGATGGATAGAAATGCCAAGAGATGTAAAAAGTATGCTGAAATGCTAGAAAATGAAAAAACGAACTCCTACGACGGCGTAGAGAAGCTCGTGCTGCAAACAAAAGAAACGCTACTTTGCTTTCTTATTCTCAAACAGTTGGTCATCAACCTTTCTATTCTACCATTGATAACGTACCTTCTAATGGCAAACTTTTTTTTGATCAATCTGCTAATCAATTAGCAGAAAATGAATTTATCGATTTTGACATCAACCATGTCGATGCAACTCATTCCTTTCTCTAACTAAAAGAAATTCTTCATGCAAAGTCAATAGTTCAAGCATCTAGTATCACATGTCATAATTTAGATTGTCCAGCTCTATCTTCCTCTTCAATTCAACATGGCACAACGATATTTGTCGAGAATCAATGTATAAATCTTTTTACCTGTATTCTTTCCATTTTTGTATTGTTACTGCGCAAAGTCATCAACTTTTCTCTGAATCTTTGAAGGGATAAATTGTCATCATTTTTCGTCAAAGATAACATCCTTGCAGAATTTATCTGTTAAGCCCTTACAACTTCGTGTTGTTCCAAACTGTGAACATTGTGATGCGAAGAGATTTTATCTAGAGCCCCCGTCATTTTGTTGTTCATCATGAGAGATTTCCATTATTGCTCCTCAAATGCCATATGCTTTGAAACGATTATTTATTAGTAATGATGAAAAATTCGAACATTTCAAGAAGAACGTTCATACATACAATAATCATATGACTTTTACTTCATATGGAGCTAGATATGATCGAGAACTAACAAAAAATAAGCAAGGCGTTTACACATTTCGTGTTTAAGGTCAAGTTTATCATTTCCTTGACAGTTTAGTTTCAACAACTGAAAAAGTATCTGGTATCCAACTCTATTTCTTTGATACTGATGAGGAACCAAAAAGAAGGACTAAGACTTCTGATAAACTTCATGAGGATACATTAAAATTGATTATGACAATTTTACAAGATAATCCTTATGCCAAGTTCTTCAGAAGTCTTAGGAGCATTCCAACACTTGAGAATCATGCAATTGTTTTAAGGTGTTATCCTAGCCTTGATCAACGTGTTTATAATCTTCCTACTACATCATAAGTGGCTGCTATATGGACTGAGATCAATGATGAAAAAATTGATAAATATCTTCACATCTAAGTTTATACTCATTCAGGCACAAGTTATAGAATGTTATGACCCCTTCAATATCCTCTTTTATTTCCTCATGGTGAATCTGTATGGCATTGAGGAATTAAGTGGTTGATTCTAAAGAGAGACAAAAGTAATGTTTTAGATGAAGGATGTAATGTTAATTTCAACTCCTTTACTGATCCATCTAAATTGTTCAGTATGGAAAACATAGGCAAGTTTGTCTTTCCCTTATTCATTTTTATAGTATTGTCTTATGTTACCGTTAGACTTATCGAATTTACTTGTTTAATTATTAGATGCTGATCAAAAATACTGTGAAGATAGTACTGTTTCTACTAGAGAATATTATTGTTATAGGCTCCAAATAAGAGAACATGATAAATCTATGCTCCTCTATAGTTTAATGCTGCTCCAACAATTTGTTGTGGGAACTTATATAAAGATTGAAACATTTAGACTTGATTTCCATAGAAAAAGACAAAATGAGATAAAGACAGAGATACTGAAAGGTGTTTAGATAGTATTACTGTTGGTCAAACAGAAGGCTGTAGAATCGGTCATCAAGTTGTCCTTCCAGCTTCATTTGTCGATGATCCAAGGGATATGAAATGACGTTATCTTGATGCAATGGCTCTAGTATAGAAGTATAGCAAACCAGATATTTTCCTCACGATGACTTGCAACTCTATATGGAGATAGATTCAAGATAACCTTAAGTTTCATTAAAAGCCACAAGATAGGCCAGATTTATTGGCTAGAGTTTTTAGAGCTAAATTTGAAGTTCTTAAAAATAAGTTGATAAAAAAACAAATCTTCGGAGTCGTTATCGCATGTGTTTATGTTATTGAGTTTCAAAAGCGTGGATTCCCTTATGCTCATTTATTACTGATACTTAAGCAGCATTCTAAATTGCTAAATTCAGATTCTTATAACCAGATCATATATGTTGAAATACTAGATACTAATCAAAATTCGCGCTTATATTCTCTTGTCATTAAGTATATGATTCATGGTCCTTGTGGTCTTCTGAATAAAGATTGTCCTTATATGAGAAATGGTGTGTGCCAAACTATTATCCTAAAATTTTTGTTCCTTTTACTGTTCTTGGTGAAGATAGTTATCCATGTTATAGGCGAAGAGATGATGGTCGAAAATTCAAATTTGTAGACATGAGGTTGATAATAGATGGGTGGTTCGTTAAAATCTTACCTTTTGCTGCTCATTGATTGCCACATAAATGTTGAAGTCTTTTCCAATGTTAAGCTTGTTAAGTACTTATATAAATATCTGTTTAAAGGCCATGATCTTGTGAATTTTAGCATTGTTGATCAAGAGACCACAACTAATATTGATGAAATTTGTAACTTTCAAGAAGGTCGTTGGATTTCACCTCCTGAAGCTTTCTGGCATATATATGAATTTCACTAGCAGAAATTAATCCATCAATTTATATACTCTAGGTTCATCTTCCATATCAATAGTTTATTTTTTTTGACAAAAATGCATATCTCTTATATTTTTTGAGAAAAATTGACTTCTCCAACTGACTGAATTTTTTAAGATGAATTTGACAAATAAAAAGACAGAAAAGATTAAATGTTTGTATAAAGAATTTCTAGAACATTTTGTTTGGAATTGAAAGACAAAAACATGGTCAGAAAGAAGTCAAAAGAAAATGATTGGAAGATTGGTTATTGATGACCCTAAAGGAGAAAGGTACTACTTGAGGTTATTACTTACACATGTTAAAGGACCAACATCATTTGATCACTTGCAAAAGTACTGGTATATGGCCTGCAAAAAATGCTTTCGTTCAATAACTACTACATATGGAATTACATTCCCTTGCAATTCTTACAGGGAGAAACTCCCAGCAAAACCCAGGCATTTCTTTTTCTCTTTTTTCCATAGAATTTTTTTACCTTTTCTTGTGATGCATTGTATTTATTGGGAAATAAATTTCTTTTACAGCATTAGCAAATTAATCTTCTGAGCAACCAAACGAATGAAGGAAATAGTTGAAATATTCATCTTACACCTGTGAGAAGAACACAGAACTATATGTATGTCACAGGTGTGACATGCTAAGTCACACTTGTGAGAAAACAATATATGTCATCGGTGTGACATGTTAAGTCACGCTCGTGAGTCCTTCTGGGTTTGACTTTAATTTTAATTTGTTTGTCACGGGTGACATGTTAACTCACACCCGTGAGCCCTTCTCACGAGAGTGCTTTAACATGTCACAGGTGTGACTTTTCTTTTGGGATTTTAATTCTTTTCTTATAATCTCCTTTCTTTTATAAGAAGGTTTGATCGTAAATGAATTATTATATATATCAATTAACATGCATTTTCTCATTAACTATTTGCTTGAAAATGTAGATACCACTATGATGTTGATTTAACAGACGAAACAGGAAGTGTAACAGCTTCTATTTTTGGTAAACTTGGTGAAAAACTCTTGAACTTCATTGCAATTGAAGCTATGCAATTTTACCATCAGGTTATATTTTTCATTTACTGCAATTATATTTACATTTAATGAAAAAAATTATAACAACTTTATCATTTTACTAATGATCTACATTTTTGTCTTCCTATAAAAAGAGTATTGAACTTCCTTCAGAAAAGTTACACGCAGAATTGAAAATGAAGACCTTTCTTGTTCATATCAAACCTGTCCAAATCCAGTCACCTGATGATGGAAGACAATGGTTCACTATTATCTATTATCTCCAAATTGATGATGTTGAATTACAAAAAAGTTTAACTTCAATTCAAAAAGATGATGAGATTTTTACAGATGATCAAAATACCAACGCTAAAATTACATCTACAGCTATTTTAGGTTTCTATCATTATTTATTCAATCAATTTTTCCATTTTGATCTTAATCAAACTACATCTAACTTCTTTTTTAGGATAAATCATATTATTATCTGTTATTTATTTACTCAACATTTTTATTAAAAAAAGTACTGATTAGTTTTATACTCTGAGGCTAATATATTTTTGTTATATATATTTTTTAAAGATATTATCGGTTCTTCTTCAAAAACAAGGCAATATCTTCACAAAAGATTCAGTGAACCGACACCAGCCTCAAATGCAGACGTTGATGACAGCAATAAGAAACCCAAATTGTTATTGAATTTTTTCGCATTACGTTAAACAATATAAGCATGTAACTTTTGTAACTTTGATGATTTAATTTCCTCTTTTCTTGAACTTTTTATGCTATCCTTATATGTTTCTTGGTTGTAATTGGTTTTACTTTTTTTTACATTTTTACCTCCTAATTTAATATTCTTAGAAACCTACAACGAAAAACAGTCGTGACTTACTTATCACAATTCTTTTTATTAAACTCATCCACATTCATTAAATAATTATTTTTAAATTCATACAACCTTCAACATGTTAAAACAAACCATAATGTTAATTTGTTTTTTTTCCTTTTAACATCCTATCATATGTTTCTTGATGTTATTAAAAAATGGGCCTGATATCATAGATTAACCTGTACTTTTAAAAATATTATTCTGCAAATATAAAATAAAAAACTACCACAATAGATTAATATCTATTGTAAATATTTAATTTACGTATAATGATATCATAATTTACAAATTTTTTACTCATTCTTTTTTTTGAATATCTTTCAATTCGACAATTAAACTTATCTCTAAAAGTCGCTAAATGCAAGAATTATAAAGTAACTATTATCTATCCATTTTCTTTTATTATTCTGTCAAATTTATGTTAGTCTAAAATTAGAATTTTATTCTCCGTCTTCGATAACTTCCCAATCATTTTCATCTATTTGCCTACCTATTACCGCGTCAAACTTATAAAGTTTAGTAAGATCAAATTAACCATATGGCCATCTATTTTAATTTTATCTTTTCCTAAACCTATACTAAGACTATCAATTAAACTTACACATTACGGTTGAAAAAAACCGAAGGGGGTTAATTGTTTCGCAAACTTTCCGCAAACTCCTTTGTTGTCAATAAAATAAAACAAGCAAAATCGAAATAATAAAGAAACACCAAAATTTGGTAACGCAGATCGGCACTCCTTGTCTACGTCTGCGGGGCCCTCACCCAACTTAATCACTTTCACTAAAGTACAATAGAATTACTCAAGGCTTTATTGAGCCGACACCACTCAACCCTTGACACTATCTCTTAACGTCACTTCCCGTGAAAGATTTGCACTCCCAATAGTACTACCGCCTCGTACTAACCTCGTCAGAGGATTTGTCTAAGTAATTTCACTCAAAACAATAATAAATAAAAATAGCTCAAGTATTTAATTAACTGAAAATTAAATAACAAAATACTTGAGACAAACGAAGACTTCCCTACGGATTCATCTTCTCAACATAATTAAGTAGAAAACTTTCTTCACAAAAATCAGTCGCTATGTTCCTTGACATACGCAGCAGCAGTGTTTATATTCAAAGATCCACATAAGCAAATTCAATAAACTCACGCACACACTGATTGCAGTCCACCCATCAAGATGTTTCAGCTCGTCAAAAGAACAATATGTGCAGCATCAAAAGAGCAATATGCATAGCCAGTCAACTTATCTTCAAGACCCACGTGATCTTCACCTCAACCACAAAATTCACGCAGGCTCCTTTTCATATATGCTCAAAGTGAGACACAATATTCAACTCATACAAATACCAAGTGTGCAGTATACCAAGGATTTTTTTCAAAGGCACAAATACTCAACACCCAATACCATATACCCATAATACTCACAAATCCATGAGCCTTAGGTTGCCGTAAATCCCATCTGATTTTCCAAGCAACACACACGTAAATAATTAGCTGAAAACATACAATCTTCACTTACACAGCACAAGCCGTGACTTCCATGAGTATGTCAAGCAACACCCATATATATTGTCAGCTAAGAAACATGCACAGTTGCTGCTTTGTTTTTTTCCCAATGAACAACTAAGGCACACCACACCTATTACCCACTCATGCAAGATTCACACCAGAGATAGACCTCTACAGTAGATGGGAGATATGGATAATTACACACCTTGAAGATAGACTTCTACCGTTATTAGGAGATTTGCACAAAATCCCACTTCAACCAAATAATCACAACTTTAATTCCACCTCACTTAAGATTTTATATGTCCAATTTAAAATGCCAAAACTAAATAAAAGATATATATATATATATATAAAATATCTTAACAATCTCCCCCTTTTTGGCATTATTTGTCACAATTCTAGAAGTCCACGTAAATAATCATAATTGGATATATAAAGATGAAATTTATGAAATTCACAATGCTCCCCCTTAATCAAACATCAAGTTCCAAAGAACATCAAGTTTATTCAATCATCCAAATTTCTTCCCCTTGGGATAAAAAGATGCCAAAAAGCACAATTAATAGTCACGCATATACCTTCAAATCTCCCCCTGAATGGAACATTCACCATAAACAATCTGATGTCTCCCCCTTGGGATAAAAATTATCATAATAATCATCAATAGATGCAACAAAAGAATCATAAGTACGCCAAGAAGAAAAATTGTCATCATTCAAAACACTGAGAGATATGCCCAAAAGATAGAAAGATACCCGAGAGAGATCCATACCAATGAGAGGGCTGAAGTGTATTCGGTGGAGCTAAATAAAAGTCACAATGATAACTACTAAAAAGATGAGACGACAAAGGCAACATAAAACTAAAGAACCAAAAAAAAATTTTTCTTTTCTTTTTCGTTTCCCTTTTTTTTAACAACACATAAAAAATACTTCAAAAATGTAAAGCACACTGTCCCTGTGCCCTTCGAAGAATCTCAAACCTGGTGCTTTTCTTTGGCTCGAATGAAGATGTATAACACAAGTAGCCTCTAAGTTCTTGATAATCAACCCTTTTTCTTTCTCTTATTTTTCTTCTTTCGCTCACATCTCCAATAACATTTTCTGCTGGATGGTTTCTTCGGATTCTAGATGAAGAGCCTCAGTTCAAATCATCTTCTAGTGTTTTGGTTGGTTCATTATCCAAAGTAACTGAAAATTCTTCAGTTCTTACAGTTACTTCCTCAGCAGTAACTAACCGCAAATCAGTTTCTGCAATTACTTCCTTAGCAGTAACTAACTGCAAATCTGGGAATTTTCTTATTTTTCCTTCACTACGTTTTTGTGCTTGTACTTGACCCTCTTTAATCCAAGCTTGCTTCGATACTATGAGATACTGCTGGAAATTTAAAGGAGAGTGTCTAGATTTTCGATTTTGACCCCTTTGAAACAACATTTGTAGTAACCGATAACATCTTGGCCTTATATGTCCAATGACTCCATAAAAATGACATATGGATATAAATCTTCAATTCTTTCTCAACGTTTCTTCTTCTCGGACAGATTTGGATATGTCATCTTTCTTCTTATTTACTTTAGAGCACTCAACCTTATAGCCAATGCCTTGAAGATCCCCTTTAACTTTACCAATTTCCAACAACTTTTCTAGCTTTTCAGTCCCTCCATTTAACATTCTCAATCCCTTTTCAGTATTTAGTAATTTCATTCTAGTTTCACCAAGCTCATATAATGCCAACTTCAAATTCTCTTCTAGCCCTTGGATAGTGTTCTTCATGGAGAGATTTTCTTCTTCCAATCTTTCATTCTTTCTACACGTATTCACCCATTTTTCACAAATAACTTTATGAGCCTCGTAAATATTCTCCTTTCTATCATCTAGGCCAATTTCATCACTGTTATAATCTGATATTGGATCTTGAGCTGAATCGTTTGTGAAAATTTCCAATTTTCTCCCTTTTTCGACTTCAGTTACTTCCTTCTCAGTTATATTCAAAGACCCACATAAGCAAATTGACTAAACTCACGCACACATTGATTACAGTCCACCCATCAAGATGTTTCATCTCGTCAAAAGAACAATATGCGCAGCATCAAAAGAGCAATATGCATACCCACTCAACTTATCTTCAAGACCCACGTGATCTTCACCTCAATCACAAAATTCACGCAGGCTCCTTTTTATATATGCTCAAAGTGAGACACAATATTCAGCTCATACAAATATCAAGTGCGCAGTATACTAAGGATTTTTTTTTCAAAGGAACAAATATTTAACACCCAATACCACATACGCATAATACTCACAAATCCATGATCCTTAGGTTGCCGTAAATCCCATCTAGTTTTCCAAGCAACAAACACGTAAATAATTAGCTGAAAACACACAATCTTCACTTACACAGCACAAGCCGTGACTTCTATGAGTATGTCAAGCAATACCCATATATATTGTCAGCTAAGAAACATGCACAGTTGTTGCTTTGTTTTTTTTTTTCAATGAACAACTAAGGCACACCACACCTATTACCCACTCACGCAAGATTCACACCAGATATAGATCTCTGCAGTAGATGGGAGATGTGGATAATTACACACCTTGAAGATAGACTTCTACCGTTATTAGGAGATTTGCACAAAATCCCACTTCAACCAAATAATCACAACTTTAATTCCACCTCACTTAAGATTTTATATGTCCAATTTAAAATGCCA
>JANQBM010000007.1:7407171-7449485 GCA_025594535.1 Erythroxylum domingense
AATAGTTCATTTATTTCTAATATTATTATTATTTGATTGTCACCAAAATTAATAATCGTGAAGTCCTCTTGACTTAATAGATCTCACCCTTATCATTAAAAGCTTAAGAAGTTCTTGAACATAGAGTTTTCCAAAAGAAAGGACCTTAAATAATGTATGATTGATTCAAAATAGAAATTTTCTAAAAATTTGTGTTTCTATTATAGAAAATTAGGTCACATGAAGTCATAATATGCTTTATTCAAAGTTAATTAAAAATGTGAAAGAAATGGAAAAAAAAGGAGAAAAGAGATAAAAATAAGATGAAAGAAATTAAAATCCTCAACTTCGAATGACATAAGTAATTTTAAAAGTAACATTCGAAAGGAGAGGTAGCTTACATATGCTTCAGAACTAAAGATGATGATAAAGTATTCTTTAACTTCAATTCTTGTGATAGTAGTAGTGATTTTGACATATGTTGAACTAGTAAAAACTTTAGAAATTATGAGTATGGAAAGAAAGAAACTATCTTCCAAACTCAAAGAGGTTCAAAAGAGATGCATGCACGAATGAAAAATAAAAAAATAAGGATTGGATTGTATAGTGCCAAGGCATCTAATAATGTGGTCACTAATGGTAATCACACATTAAAAGCATTAAAACACAAAAATAAGACATCAAAAAAGGAGCTCAATGCTCTAAAAGACTCATTTTCCAAATTCACTAAGGTAAGTGAGAAAATTGAAAACATGCTAGAATTCAAATAAGTGCAAATAATAGGCATAGGACTAAAAACAACTATAGAAGTAAATTGATGGAAATCATCAATTTAGCTTCCACACACCCCAATAACTGAAAAACAAAGATATATATGGAATGCAAATTAACACCCTCCATAATTGATGGAAAGCTGGATTGTTCAAGTTTGAAAGTAAGAATCAAACTATTCCAATTACTCTATCAAAGAAATGATGATAAAATAATTAGAAAAACACTTTGAATCCTACAAAATGCCACAAACTTAGCAAGTTTGATAAGTTTAAAAGAAAATAAAGATTTTACATGTAGAATGTCATAAATTGAATTAGTTAGATAAGTTCTAAAGATAATTTAAGAACTTTAAAGAAAAATCTCACCAAAAAAGTTGGATGTTTTATATAGTCAAATCAGCATTTATAAAGAGAATCAACCTTGTTTATATAGAAAAATGCTAAGACACAACATTCAATTCTGATTAAATACAAATTGTAAGTGCCCATTTAATGGTTTGATTTTAAATAGTTTAGCCTTGTAACTCCTTATTCTAATTAAGAGACAATAAAACTCACACTTACCAAAATTAAAAGTCTAATTCTAGCATGCTGAATTAACACAGCAAATAAAACAAGCCCAACTTACTAAAGTTCAAAATAACATAAAATCACAACCTAAGAACCAATCACATATAATCAAGGTTGATTGTCATTTTAAACAATGTGCGTTGGATCATTGTCTTCATGATTGGAACATGTTTGAATCATGTTAATACTTTTAAACTTTTCTTGCATACATAAACCCTTGACAGAATTTAGGTGAGCTTGTTCCTTCCAAATGTCTTCAAGTATGCAAGTTAATTCTTTTTTCATCCTTTTAGCTTTAGTGTTTATAATTGGCCCTCTATAAATGGTTGAAGGATCTTACTTCTTAATGTTACCTCCAACCTTGTTCAAATCATCCCTTTGTTGATTCATATTATAAATCTTACGTCAAAACTACGTTTTTTAAGGGAAAACACATACATAGCAGAGAACCCTTACCTAAGATCAAAAATGGGCATGATACACACACACACACACACACATACACATATACCATATGCATATATTACAACTTCTATATCTTACCTGAAAAGAAAAAAAAATTCTGTCATATATAGATATAAACGTAGGTATAGAATTCAATATTTTGAAGAAAAAATTGGCACAATTTATGTAAAGAGACATATGATTGCATGCTATCTCACTCATATTTTTTAAGACCGCAACATCAACTTACAAACAAACATCAAATTTCCATCCATAACAAAAATATCACATATAATTTTTCTTAGAGTTTACTCTATCCAAAAGGAACATTCCATATATAAAGAAGGTATCCCCATAATATATATAAACATAAAAATTAAGAAATGCATATATGCATCAACATTGCTGTGAAATCAACTTATATTAATATTTATTTTTTGGAAGGTAAATGATATGTGCTTAATTGAATGTTTAATTAGTTCATAAAATTTAGCAATTAATGACATTAAATTGCTTAAGATACTCACTTTGACTTATATGTGATTGTAGGCACAATTTGGAGGCAAAGAAATTAAAGCGAGTCAAAAGCACAATATTTGGGTCATTTTTCGAAGATTTACATTGACTTGTTTTCTTAGAGCAAGAAGAAGATTAGAGCAAATAACAATAAGAAGAAGACAAGAAATGAAAACACAAAGAAAATGAATTAAAGTTGCTTACAGCTATGCATGTCCCATGCAAGAACATGACTTCAAATTTAATGCGAAGTATTTGGATTAATTGTTTCAGCAGCAGATGAAGAAACAAAATGCTAGCAACAGCGAAGAGCTATAAATCCATTCTTAAAATAAAAAAAAAACTCTTTCCTTACACAACTTATACCTTAAACAAAAAGCTAAGATCAAATGGCTCAAGGATGGAGACAAGTGCACTAGTTTCTTCTCTAATACTATACTGGCTCATAGGAACACCAATAGAATTAATGCACTTATGGATAATGAAACAGACATACATAAGGAACAATATTTTATGAAGTAACTTTCTTTCAAAGATGGTGTATACTAAACATAATAAAAACTAAAACCTAACTTTGCATAACTAAACTTGTAGTAATATGGAGAAAGGATTGTATCCATAAAGAGTGCGTGACTAAGTTCTGTATTGAACTAATCAATATAACAAAATAGGGAAGGAGTTTATGTTGGATGAATTTGAATAATGCAATTAAATAAAATTAAACTACAAAAGTAATACTAAATTAAATAATTCAAAATCGCAAAGAGAGATTAATGGATTTAAACCTAGTTCTCAATTCAGTCTCAACCTTCACATGGATATGCATAATCAAATGTAATGTTGTTCTTACCCCTCTTCATGAAACTATTAACCATGGATTAATAATAAGCTTTGTGAATCCTAATTTTCCCTAAGAACATAACTAACTAAAATAATATCTTTAATTAAATCAAATTGTTGGACAGCCTACTACAACAATATTAAGAATAAGAAAAATAGGTTAATCTATGCAATAATAAAACAAGCTTAGATTATTTAATTTATGATATGTTATTCTTAGTGATGTATGATCATTAGTTTACCATAATTGAATCAAATTAATAATAAATATGAATTGTAATCAAAATTATGGTAATAGATCTATCTATGAATGATCCATCATATCCTTTCTAAAATTTTCATACATAAATCATAAACTTCACATATAGAATAACACAATCAATTTTGAAATAGAGATAAGAAGAACATTATTAGAATAGATTAATGCAAAAACATGTTATTAGGCCTTAATATCCCTTTTTAATTAGAAGGAGAGAATTAGTTGCTCCTAGCTTTAAAAAACACACGTATAAAGATAAGTATATGTATCTTTTGATGTCCTTTTATATATCCCCTTTATTAGCCTCCTTAATTGCATTTTATACTTTATAATTAGGGTTTCCAAAGTGTACACAATCAGCCATACGACTATGTACACTCATTCTTCAAAAGTTACAAAGACACACATTTCTAGTGAGTTGTATAGGCAAGGGGTACAATCATTTAAATAACTTACAAGGGCATGTACATTTACATAAGGTCAAAATCTTCAAAATCATACATAGTGACTTATATGGTCTCCATATAGTTGTGTAATTCACATACATGGGTTTTACTTCTTTATATGGGCCTATGTCATGAAATTACTCTAATTCTTCTGTGATCTTTTTGTGCCCAAAAAGTTTTAAAAAGACCTAGGCTATCCTACTTGCAAGTATACGAGGTAGTTGTAGTTGATTACTTAGGGTCGTCTCTCACGAAGCTGAGATTGGTTTACTTAAATTAATCTTAAACAAATAAGCACATAAAAGACAAGAAGAAATATAAAATTAAGGTAAACAAAAACTAAATAAAAAAATAGAAAATAAAATTGAAGGTTAGTTTGAAAAAAATGGTTTAGACACAAATCTCATGGAGATGGAGGCAGATATGAATGCCCTCAGAGTCAACACAAATTACTAACATTTTATTAAAAGCAAATCTAACTACACCTAACATTTTCAAAAAAAAATTTAAACATGCTAGTTTATGGTCCTTAGCTTGACCTTATGTCCATGAAAGCATCTTACTTATTCAGAAAAAAGTAAATCACTTCTTTATCTTTAGGAATTGCTCCTCTAAAATAAAGCTTGCAACGATGCCTGTTGATCTTAAAGGTCTTCTTGTTAGCGTTTTCCAGTTTGAGGGCTCCATGATCAAAAACTTGAATGACCGTAAATGGTTCACTCAATCTTGACTTTAACTTCCCTAGAAATAGCTTCAACCGTGAATTATATAGCAGAACAATGTCTCCTGATTTGAATTCCTTTTGCTTGAGACGAGCATCGGGCCATTTCTTAACCTTTTCCTTGTAGAGTTTGGCATTTTTGTAAGCATTAAAATGAAACTCTTTAAGTTCATCCAATTGTAGAAGCCTCTTTTCATCGGCTTGTTTCCAATCAAAATTTAATGCTTTAATCGCACAATATGCTCAATAATTTAAATTGACCGGCAAATGACAAGCTTTCCTATATACGAGCCTATAAGGAGTTATTCCGTTGGGTGTTTTAAAAGTTATCCTATAGGCCCATAAAATATCATCTAACTTTTATTGCCCAATCGTTTCTGAAGTTGTTTATTGTCTTTTCCAAAAACTGTTTCAGCTCTCGATTAACAACTTCTACTTGGCCACTAGTCTGCAAATGGTAAGGTGTGGCAACTTGGTGGTTCACTCCTTATCTTTTTAAAAGGACATCAAAAATTTTTTGCAAAAATGTGTGCCTCCATTATTTATTATCGTACATGGCACTCCAAACCAATTAAATAGCCGTTTAATGAACTTCTGCAGTACCTTCCCATCATTGGTTAGAGATGTTACCACTTTGGCCCAACGTGAAACATAATCAACCCCTACTTGAATATACATGTTCCCCATTGAAGATGGGAACAAACCCATAAATCAATTCCCTATACATCAAAAACTTCGACTTCTTGAATGTTGGATAAAGGCATTTTGTCCCTTTTAGAGATGTTACCTATTCTTTGGCATCGATCACATTGTGCCATATAGGTCTGAGCATCCTTAAACAACTGTGGTCAATAAAATCCACTCTCAAATATCCGAGCTATCATTTTGTTGGCTCTATAATGCCCAGCATACTAACCTTCATGACATTGCTTTAGGATGTCTAACATTTTCTCATCTTGAAGACAGCATAACTTGTGATATTCACAAACTATGGTGTAGTCAAGCTCTCGAGTAGCATTAGAGTCTCATTGGGAAAGTTTTTGTTAATTTCATTACTTGGCTTGCATTCCCCTCCCTCAAGTCTGGATAAGTGATCTACAACCACATTTTCTGCTCCTTTTTTATCTCTTACCTCTATACCAAATTTTTGTAAAAGTAACACCCATCGACTAAGCCTAAGATTTGCATCTTTCTTGTTGAAAAGATATTTTAATGCCACGTAATCAGTGAATAAAATTACCTTTGAACCCAAAAGATATTGTCGAAACTTGTCACATGCGTACATTACTGCAAGTAGGTCACTTTCTGTAGTAGTGTAATTCAGCTGGGGTCCTGCAAGTGTTTTACTAACATAGTAAATCACATGCAACTTCTTATCTTTCCTTTTGGCCCAAAACGCAACCTATGACTTAGTCACTTGCATCACACATAACTTCGAATGGGAGTGTCCAGTTCGGTGGTGACAAAATTGGTACTAATATTAATGCCTCTTTCAGTATGTTGAATGCAAACATGCATTTTTCATCAAACAAGAAAGGAACATCCTTGACTAAAAGGTTTGTCAAAGTTCTTGCAATTTGCGAAAAGTCTTTGATAAAGCGACAGTAAAATCCTGCATGGCCTAAAAATCCTCACACACTTTTTACATTGCTTGGCAGTGGAAGTTTCCCTATCACTTCTATTTTTGCTCTGTCAACTTCGAATCCTTAATATGAGATCTTATGCCTTAGCACTATCCCTTCTTGTATCATAAAATGACATTTCTCCCAATTCAGCACCAAGTGTGACTCTTCACATCTTTGAAGAACTCTATCCAAATTAGTTAGACATATGTCAAAAGAATCTCCAAAAACTAAAAAATCATCCATGAACACCTCTATTATGTCTTCTATCATGTCAGCGAAGATAGACATCATACACCTTTGAAAGCTAGCTGGGGCATTGCAAAGTCCTAAGGGCATCCATCTGTACGCGAAGGTACCATAGGGGTAAGTGAATGTAATCTTTTCCTGATCATTAGGGTAGATGAAAATCTAATCATATCTAGATTATCCATTTAGGAAGCAATAAAAAGAATGAACAACTACCCTTTCTATCATTTAGCCTAAGAAGAGTGAATTGATCTTTCTTAGTCACCAAGTTGAGTTTGCGATAATCTATGCATACTCTCTATCTTGTGACTGTTCATGTTGAAATTACTTCTCCACTATCACTTTCTATTACCATCACTCCACCCTTCTTAGGTACACATTGTACTAGGCTGACCCATTTACTATCAGAGATGGGATAAATTATCCCTGCATCTAGTAGATTTATGATCTCCTTCTTAACCAACTCCTTCATGTTTAGATTCAACCTCCGTTGACTCTCCCTCACCGTTCTACATCCTTCCTATAAGTTTATTCTATGCATGCAGAAATTTGGGCTTATTCCTCGAATGTCAGCAATCTACCATCCGATGGCTTGTTGGATCGAAAAGAGGTTCATGCTTGGTTTGGCTAAACGGTAGATTTTTAAAAAATTTTGAAATAAAACAAGCGCAACAAAAACGTAAACACCAAAAAAACATGCTTTTAATCCGTACATGATACGACATAAAGAGAATAAATAAAATAAGAACAAGGTTGAAATATTACCAACTCCTTACTACAGCTTCGTCTCCTCGCTGTTGTGTCCTTAAGCAATCTGATTTACCATTTGTTCTTCTTAGAAAGCTTCGTTAATAAGATCCTTTGGTAAAAAAGGAGAAGAAAAATGGAGGAGATTATCTTAGCTATATTCGGCCAGTTGAGAGAAAATAGAGAGACCCAAAAAACGTACACATTCATTTAGTAAGAATGCTAAATGAGTTGTCTGTTCAACTACAACAATTGCATGTTTTTATTAATACGCATGATTGAATCCTAAATCTTTGTAGAATTCGATTTTGTTTATTATTATTATTTTTAAAATTTTGTTTCAATTCAATTAATCTAATTAATCAAAACAAAAAATAGCCCAATATTAGATGTTCCTTTGGGCTTATAATTAACAATTAATTAGTGTAAGCCCAACATTTAATTATAGGCTTAAGACTCAATTTAATTAACCCTTAATTAAATTGTTCCGGTCTTATTGGCCCGAATCCGATTCAGCCATTTCTCTCCTTTCTGTCTCATTTTCTTTCTGGTAACCTTCATTTATTTTTGTTACTTGCCTTGATAACCTTCCTAAAGGCCAAGTGGGAATCTAATTGGACTTAAATAATTGAAGCTCCAATAAGCCCGAAATTAATTTAATCTTATTAGAATTAATTCTGACTTATTAGTCAAATGTCATTCCACTAAAGGCAATTGACTGAACTCTTGAATTACTTAAAATTATGAGAAAATGTGTTTCAAATTTATTAATTCAATGCCTAATCGCAAACTCTATTGTGAACTATATTATAGCCATCCATACAATAAAGGGTAAAATTACCATTTTGCCCTTATGTTGGTTTTTTCTTTTAGATCTGTCGTTTCACTCTACATAGTGATTAACACATAAGATATAATCTTGGTGTTAAGACTTGATGAGTAGCTAGTCCATTAAACTACTAGCGCCAGTTTAATCACCAATCTTTGTAAAACATCTAGAAGTGATGATATCACTATAAACTCCTTATTTGAGTGAATGTTCCCTGATGCATATTTCAATTAATCCAACATACAGACATTGGATTGATATCCTATAAAAATCCATTCTGATCATATCAAGAATTATAACGAAATACACATGAGTTCAGCACTCATTAAGATTATGGTTCGTAATAAACGAATGCTAAAGTGTATGTTTTAAAATTAAAGTAACAACCTACTTTATTCTTTAAACACATACGTGATTTCATATTCATTTAATAGCGCCATTACCAATAGTCAACTACTATCATGATTTAAAACTTATCATTCCCTTGAAGTAAACTCCTTTACTTATACAAAGGTAAATCGCAACACTACAGTCTAAACCATATTCAAGCGACCAACTTGATTATTCAACTGTGAATCAATTAATTTATATTAGAATGATATACATGTTTTCTATACATCTCCATGTATATGTATATTACTTACAAAAGAACCTTGGTACCTTATGACTAGTTATATTATGCTCATACAAATAAAACTAAACTATTTTGTTTTATTAATAATAAATATTTTCATTACAATATTGTAACTAGAAGAAAATTAAGTTACATGTAAATACACTTACTTTCTAGGGCACTATATTTACGTAACCCTAACATGAATTTCATTCGCTTCCTAATGACTTCTACCACCTTACTTTCTTATTTCTCATTCAATTTGATGGAAATTATAATCGGTAGCATTTGACCTTCTCCAAGAAAGGTATATCTGAGGTGTGTAGGTAAAGGTTTAAGCTCTAACGTCGATGGTTTTTCTGAAGATGGTGGTATGGGTGCTTCAGTTCGAACCAATTTATCTTGATGCATTTGAACATCTGCCTCCTACATCTCATCATCTCCTTTAGATTCAGGGTTCTGATACTCACTGTCTACCTCTACTTCCTCTGACTGCACTTCGGTTATGCAACTCTCAACTTGTTCCTGTAAATTTTTATTCATAATTTCAACTTTCATGCATGCGCTACTCGTTATTGGATTCTTTAAGGCCTTAGTCATATTAAATTTGATATGATCTTTGCCTATTTGAAGTTTTAATTTCCCTTTATGAAAGTCAATTATGGCTTTCCTTGTATTCATAAATGATTGACCTATGATTAGTGGGCAATTCTTATTTTCTTCAAAATCCAAAACCGCAAAGTCTATAGGAATAATGAACTTATCCACTTGCATCAGAACATCTTCCACTATTCCAAATGGCGTTTTAATGGATTGATCAACCAACTGAATTAACATTGATGTTAGCTTAACCTCTCCTGGTCCCAACTTCCTGAATATCGGTAAAGACATAAAATTAATACTAGCTTCCAAATCACCCAAACACTTTGTAAATTCAAATTCACCAACCACACAAGGTATTATGAAACTCCCTAGATCTTTCAATTTATAAAGCATTTGACTAGTAACTATTAAGATGTAAGTGCCATTTAGAGCTACCGTTTGATTATCTTCCCAAGTGCATTTCTTTGATAATATTTCTTTTAAAAATTTTGCGTATTTAGGCATGTGTTCCAACGCGTCAACAAAAGAGAAATTGATTTGTAACGTCCTTAATTTCTTAACAAACTTTGCAAGTTGTGCATCTAACTTCTTTTGTAGTCACTGATGAAAAGGGATTTTAGGTTGATACAGTGAAGGAGTGACATAAGGAGGATATTCACTCATGTCCACTTCTTTCTCTTTTTCTTGATTTTTCTTAACTAGCTGGATGGGCTCCTCTACTGTCCTTGCGGGTAGTTCAAGTTCCTTCCCGCTTCGAAGTGTAACAGCCTTTAGTTGCTCCCTTGGTTTTACTCCTAAAGTGCTAGGAATATTTCCCAATTGATGTCCTTAGTTTTCTCCGTGGTCCATGTTTTGTTTAAACTCCTCATCTATTGTTGATTTTCTGATCTCTTCTTCTTCTTCTCACCAAGCTTTCCTAAGGGTTCATTCTAGTCGATTGATATCCAAATCTAACATTTCAGCTGCACGACTCGAACCTCTCATGATTTTTGTGTTCATGTAAGAGCACGAATTCTGTAATAAACATAGAAGAAATGAAATAAAATAAAAAACTAATCTATACCTTCAATTATAGAACTAAACTATCGCTTCCCCGGTAATAGTGCCAAAAACTTGATCGCAAGTTTCTATATGATAAAGTTTTAATATTTTTAACCTCAATAGTACCACAAGCACATGGGTCGTTCGTATAGTACCTAAGGTGTCGATCCCACGAGGAGGAGTAATTTAATCCAAAAATCTAAGGCTCAACTCAATTTTGCAATAATTTAAAATAACAAACTAAGGCAGAAAATTATTCAATTAAGCAATCAATCTCAATAATTAAATTCAGAAATACAAACAAGATAATAGTTGCACATAACTTAAGAATCAACCTAGGAACTACCAATTAAGAGAAAGGGGGTTTTAATCCAACCTTAATGAAAACCTAATTGATTATGACATTATGGAATTATCGAGTCTAGAAGATCCTAGCATAGATTAGTCTCTCTCAAGTTATAATCTTTAACCTAATTTATAATCCCTAATTTAGATTATGGAATTGCAGCCTCACGATTCCCAGTTTACCCAAACCCTAAATTAGATCTGAAATTGTCCAATAACCTACCAAAAACTTATGAACGATCTCTCATTATACAATTTTACCAGTTTGATTAAACTCTTAATTTATTAAACTACCTAACTTTCATTAACGCAATTTAATAATATTCACTCAGTTCACCCTCTCAGTTTGTTACCGAATTATTAGGAACAGAAATTGAATCATAAATAACTTAATAAAAATGCAATCAATCTACTTTCATTAATATCAAAGACAAAATCCCGAAGGTGAGATTAGATAAATATCAACGTTAAACAAAACCTATTCTCAATGACTATCCCAATTCTATACATCAATAAAATTGAAATAAAATTAGAAAATATGAGTGGAACGGATTGATGGATGCACGAACAGTGAGAAACCTCCTATTCCGAGAAGTACTTCACGTAGGCTTCATCTCTGTGTCTCTCTTCCTTCAATTCCTTCCTCAATCTCTTGATAAAGCTCTTTATGGTTTTCGAAATTTGGCTGATGCAAAAGCTACCCTCTCTGTATTTATCATGTTCTTTAAATACCTTGGTAAACCTAGTGTTTTTCTGGGCTCGAAATGGTCCAAAAAATTCTTTAAAACTTGACATTTTTACCTATTTTTGTGTCTACTTGACATTGGCCACGATCATGGTAGGTTTTCACAAGCATGGCCTAAGTGCCACGATCGTGGCCAGGATTAGACCTCTCTGTCACGATCGTGGAAATGGGGCATAGTGGCTCGCATGTCTCTATCACGATTGTGTCTGTGGGTAATGGTTTTGGTCGGAAAGTTTCTAAAACTCCTATGTTCTTTGTTGTTGGACCTGAAACATTAACAAATACATTAAGGCACCTCAAAAACATAACATTTAAGCTCAAAGGCCTATACTAACCTATAAAAAACACTTAAACACATAAACTATCATAATTCTAACCTAAACACATACTAAACACTCAAATTAACACTTAATACATAACAAATTAAACCCTAAAACATGATGCAAATCAAACCTATCAGCCTCCGATGTGTGTTCAATGAAGAATGAAGAATGAGTATCCTTTTTTACCGCCACCCTCTTCTTCCATTTGTAGTATGCTCCTAGGTATAGGGTTTTATGCCCTCAACCTCTCCAACTGCCATATAATAATTATAATAATTATAAGAAAATGAAGGGGATCACTGTGTAAGCCATGACCGTGTACGATCGTGCATGTAAGTCACGACTGTGACTTACAGACATAGATGTAAATCACAGATACGACTTGCACAACTTTACATGTAAGTGTGACTTGTATGCATAATTCTTCGTGTTTTAGTTTGTACCATATTCATAAAATAATCCGATTAAGATTCATGCAACATCCACACCATTTCCACACAATTTGTCTCACATTTGGATCAAAAAACAAGGATTTGTAACCAAAATCAATATATGAAGGCAATTAAAAACAATAGAAACTAGGCACAAAAGATCTATCTTGATTTCACCCTAACTCATCTTTTTTTTGTATAAAAAATAAAATGAGATCCATCATCATTAAAATTGCTCCAAAGTTTTGATTCTTTTTCTTCCAACTTATACTTAAGTCAAAATCTGAACCAAAATAAGTATCTTAGGCCCAAAATAAACATTAATCACTAAGTATCAGGGAATAAATAAATAATCACTTAAGCACTTATCAAATTCCCTATTACTTAGTTTTTGACCCTCTTAGGGAAAAATTAAAGATCAAAATCAAAACATTTCTTCTTTAACCATATTTCCTAAAAATGTAAGTCATAAGAAAGAACAATCAACTTTAAAAACTCATAGTAAGAATTGAACCTTAAATGTTTTTACTCATGATTAATCAACAACTATTCCCTTTAAAATTTGAGTAATCGAGGGGTAAACTTTCACAAGTTTTGTTTTAAAAAAAGACAATCTACAAGTACATTTAAACACCTTCTATGATCAATATAGTCCATAACTTTACATATCTTTTCAATTCTCTAAAACTAAATATTCATATGCATAACACGAATTAAAGGATTTTTTACGGTTGTAATGGGGCTAAGGGTTAAGATGAGAAATATTTAGGTCATATAGTTCAAAAGTCATTGAAACTAGTGTAGTAAGAAGAACATTAAATAGATCATCGAGTGCAAAAATTAACGTCCAATCAAATCCATATTTCATCACCTATAACGAATGTAAAAACTCTGTTCCATGGAATATGTTTAGTCCTTCAAACCACAAACCATATAAAGCATAAAGACATAGAATAAATCTCCCAAAAGAATATTGATGGATATTCTGTTATAAATATAAGGACTAAACCTTCACACAACTTCTCCATTATTTTTATTATAATACAGACTTTGTAACTTTGGGAGGGAAGATTAACATGAACTACCTGTAAAACAAATAGTTTTTCTCCCTAATAAATTTTTCCTCTTTTTCCTTTTTTAACAAAAATAAAGACAAAAAAATACAAAGAAACTACATTAGCAATGGAACTCAGTGATAGGAAACAAACATCATGCTCCATAAGCTCTAACCAACCTTTATATGAATACCCCCACATTTATTCTCTTATGTATCCATAATCATCAAAAATTGACAATGCTCCACTGGCACTAAAGCTTAAGTATATTACCAGAATATGGTTAACATAAAAATAAAATGCTGATAAAGGTCAAAGGGGCTTAACAATAAGAAAAAATATGTCATTAGGTAAGCTATTTGACTAATATAGCTTATAAACAAAGAATTCCATATCATTTTCTTATTATTTCATATGATATAAGTATGGTATCAAATAGAAAATCAAGGCAAACTTACGAGGTATATGTCATGAAGGTCATACATGAAAGAAAGATAATGAAAGCAATATGGATGTGTCAAACTAAAAGGCTCAAAATCTAGATAGATAGCACTACTTTTCTAAAGGAGACATATATTGACCAACCATAAAAATTAAAATACATGAATAAGTTTCCACAAATTTCTCTAATTAATTCGATGATCTAATCATAACTAATATTAAAAGCAATAACAAGAGAGAATTGTTGAAAATTGAGCACAATGTTTTCTCCTCCTTCTCTTTACCTCGAATCTCCCATAGTTTTGCAAGCATTTCCCCTTGATTTTCTCTGTCTCCTTTTTATAGCCTCACATTATCCTTCCCTTCCCTGCTTCACTACCATCCTCAGCTCTTACCCGTAATTGCCTGGTTCACTTCCAGTCTGAACTAAGTTCTTTCCTCTTAAAGTAACATGTCCCTCTTTTAACTTTTCTGCCTGCTCCAGATTTTGACAATTTATTGTTATAGGAAAAAATGTCAGTTGGAGCTTTGATTGTCCTCCCTTCACTTAAAGTAGTTCCTGAGCCACACTAGCTATATGAAGACTTCCCTGCTCTTCCCTCCAAGCTAACTGTACCTGACAATTTAGCCCTAACGTAGGAACTAGAGAAACCATCTTAGAAAACAGTGGTAGGAGATCCAAAAAGTGTTGGTAAGTTGTATATCATTTCACAAAAAAGGAGGGACCTGTTTCTCATCCACTTGATGTTTTGCTAAAGGGAGCAACGAAGTGGAAGGCTGCTCTAGTTGGTTACTACCTAGATAAGAGAATAGGTTTTCCAAGCATCCAACACTAAGCAAACCTTAATTGGAAGATATGGGGACTAGAAAATACCATGATCACTGAAAATGACTCTTTATATTTTAGTCCTCCTCTAAAGAAATAGAGCAAAATATTATGGATTTAGGTACTTGGCATATCTATGGTAAACCTATATTGTTACAGAAATAGGAAAAAGATTTTAGATTGGATAGATAATAAATGAAATATGTATCTATTTGGGTTAATTTCCATCACATTCTCCTGGAATATTGGTCCTTAAAGGGCTTAATTTACATTGCTAGCTTCCTAGGTATTCTTCTAGTCTTGGATGGCAATACAGTTAACATTATGAGGGTAGGATATGCAAGGGCCTATATAAAAGTTGAAATTAAGAAGGAACTACCTGAAAATATACCAATTATGAAGCTTAATGGCAATAGAGAGCCAGTAAAGGATATAGTAAGGCTGTCATATCCATGGAGACCTTAATTGAAACAAATAATCAACATGTGAATTCCTAAGAGAAATTAAACAAAAAATCCAAATACAAAGGGGGAGGAAAATTAAGAACCAAATAATGAAACCATAACTACCAAACAAAAAACACTAAGCTAATAACAATAGAGAATAACCGGGCTCCCAATAAAGATATTTAGACCAGTGCACCTAAAAATATTCCTACTTAAGTTGAGGAACATATAAGGAATGAGTTAATTCCTAACTCATTAAAAAATAGCAATAAGAAGCCAAAGGAGAAGATGATAGTTGTTAGAAAAGTTGAAGTTGAGGAATGGATGGAACCAAGATCTAGCAATCATAAAACATAAAACAAGGAGGGGTTTTATGATTGCTAAACCTACAACTGTAGCAGTGATGAGTTTTATGATTGCTAAACCTACAACTGTAGCAGTGATGAGTCTAGGTTGATCCCACAAAGAGTATTTTGTTAGCTTTTGTTACAAAAATAATCGGTATATAGGTTTAAGGGAGTTGGTTTGGTTTTGAAATAAGAAAATAAAATGAAATTAAACTATCAAAAGCAAATTAAAGAAAACAATTCAAAATGATGAAAGTGTTGAATTTGTTGGGAGTCTAGTTCTTTGGTTTAATCTCAGCCTACACCCAGTTGAATATACTTCATTAATTTATTACTCTCAAACCTCTCTGAGAAACTATTAGTTGTAGATTAACAATAAGCTCTGTTAATCCCGGTTTTCCCTTAAAGTCGTGTTTAATTAAGATACGCTCGTTAATTATGTAGCACCCACTCTATGGGGCATATAACCAAACATCCTGCAGATATTTGGGAACATACCCTGTGAAAGTGGCATGTTAAAGCAGTCGCATTTACTTATAAGGAATCATACAAACATAATATCCAAAAACTCAATTCCTCGTTCCATTTATAAAAACATAAAGTACATTGTAGCATTACACCACATAATCCATAGATATATATAGTATCCAAAACATTTGAGTGTTTACTACACTTTACACTATAATCTACAGGGAATGAGAAACTAAACAAAACATTCTATATAACTTCTCAGTCTCAGTTGACCGACCTTTGAGCCATTTCTTGAGCCTAAATGTAGTATTAGGTTTCCTCTAATTTGTCTTAGAAGCTAAGTCTCCTCTCTTATACCTGAAAATCAAATTTTGATGAGTTTTGCGAATTCAGTTAGTAAACCATCATCGATGCACATACCTATATCAAAACACACAGACAATTCACATCTCAATTCATAAACAGATCATATAATCAAATATTGCTTATCATATCACATTTCAGTTCGAGGATAGTTCAAACAACTCAATTCAATCATTCATTTAATACATATTGATCTATATATGCAATGCACATGTAACTCACTTTTAAATATTACTTTGTGTTTCCGAGCATATTTTTAACTGTCTCATATCCGTTGTGAATACCGGACTCATTAATAACTGTCTCATATCTATTGTGGATACTAGGCTCATTTTAATACTGAGCCTGTGGCTTTTTCTACACGTTTTTTTAGCATTAAACTCTTTTTTACTGTCCACTTCGGTCACAACTTCCTTTATCTGATCATTCGTTTCAATGTAATGAGATCCATCAATTCACATTATATGCAGTCAATCACTTTCATTTAGTATAAATATTCACTTTCACATTTTCATCAGACCTAAGTCCGACATTCAACATATTTGTTGAGAATACTTATTTCTTTTAGATTCACATACAATGAAGCACTTTTAATATGATCTCAATTATCAAACTTCTCAGACCATCAATGTCATCACATCACATAAGTATTAGTTCAATAATAAAAAATTAGCAAATACAATTAATCCTAGTGAGAAACATCTAGGTTACTCACAGTAAGCTCCAGATAGCTATTGCCTCAACGTCCTGACAATGTTTGGATGCTGGTGTTCTATTTGTGCTTCTAAACCATATAACACGCATACATTACTAAATTGCTCAATCATATTAGTACTCAATCTTACACATATATATATGTATTATATTCAATACATGCTCAATGACATTCTCGGGTATGTATCCTTAATCATGAGTCTTGTTTATTCAACCTTTATCACTTGTATATGTCTAATTTAAATTTAGGTTTACACCTTAATTATACAAGATTATTCTATGTTCATCAATCATTCATTCATCAATGTTATTATAACATTACAAGATCACATAATATCTAAATTCTCATCCATCTTTACTTAATACACATCATTTATCTCATTAGCATTCATCAGATCACTTTCATTCCTTTAACATCCCCAAATTTTCCAGATTTTTTATACATTTATATCATCAATCTATTCCTTAGTTATAACCTCAATTATCATCCGAAACATATCAACATTTAATCACTTAATCTATCATCAAACTAGGTTTATTTCAAGCTTCATTAAAGCCTAAATACACTATAGGAAAGTTCCTTAGCATTAGTTGATTTAAACATCACATAAAAGAAGAAAAACTCACGTTAATAGCCTTTCCCACGATTGTGGATGACTTCCCACGATCATAGGTTATGCCAGGAGAAACTTTCTAGACATTCCTTGCATTTCCCACGACTGTGGAGGTATTCCCACGATCGTGGGTTATGTTAATTTGAAAATTCCAGCCATTCTCTTCCATGTTTTCCAGATTTTTAACTACTAAATGTTACATCCAAACCATCTTATGCATAGTTCATCATTTTTACATTATTTCCTCTTCATTCTTACCTCAATTCCATCTCAATAACATTCATAAAACAATTATTAGTTCATCAATCATACAAAAACATAACATAAATCTACATATTTCTTCATCAACGTTCAACACTTATTCATCACCATTTTCATGATCATTCTATCTCTAAAACATCCTTATAACAATTCACAATTTATTACTCATCGTATACACAAAAACAAAACATCAATATACCCATTTATTCATCCATTTTTTAGTATATATTCAGCTCCATTAACACTTTTAGTCTATCTCTAACTATCAACAAAATGTTTCTCTTAAAACAAACCATAAAGATCATTAATATACTTACTTTTTTTAGCTCCAAGCTTCTTCAAATCGTCACCTAACCCTAGCTTTCATGCACACAAGATGATCAACTCTTTAAGGAGGAAAGGTTAGGTTTTTGGTAACAAATTGATGATAATCGAATTTTGTTAAAGTAGAAAGGTGTTTGATGATAACAAAGTTCAAGATGGTGAAGGTTGGTGAGAGTTTCGTAGATGGAGAGAAAAATAAAGAAGATGAGAGTGTTTAGTAAAAATGAAAGACAACAAAGATGTCTTTCAAAAAGGCATATAACGTGGGTTTTAAAACTTAGTGGGTGTCATGACACGTTCCACTTAAATAATTTATGCTAATGTTTTCTTCTTATAATGCTAAATAACACTTAATTGCTTAGTCTAATTGTCTCCCAATTTCTATACCAAGTGTCACCCAATTTTCTATGTCTCTTGTGAATAAATCCTAATGCCAATTGTCAATTATTTCTATTGCCATATATCAACTATTTCTACTCCCATTTAACAATTTATGTTACCACTTGGCATTTTTCCTAGTCCAAAAATACACATAAATTCCTAAATCTGTCAATTATAATAATTAATTCTAACTCACCAATTATGATTCATCAACCAATTTTTAAGAAATAAAATTCACAATTCACATTGTAATCATATTAAATCATTCAAACCCCAAAAAATGTCAAATGATTGCATATACAGTATTTGCAATGTGTACAATCAATATTCACGTATGTGTATGCTAATGTTATGCATGTTAATATAATGCACTCTCATATTTTCTCTATATTATTTCTCATTTATCGTAGTTTAAGACCCTATGTCCTAACCCTTAGTATGGAAAATGGGATATTAAAATTCTCCCCCTAAGAAATTTCGTCCTCGAAATTCTTACCTGATTGATCAAATAGGTGGGGATATTGTTTCCTTATGTTCTCCTCCGTTTTCCATGTAGCTTCTTCCGAATTATTCCTCCAAAGGACTTTCACCAATGGAATCACTCGATTTCTTAATTATTTCATATGATATCCCACTATCTTCAGATTACTCTCAACTTCAACCTCCTGAGCCGGTAGCACATGCGTCGGATCAAACCGATGTCTTCGAAGCATACTCACATGAAACACATTGTGTAGCTGAGCCATTTCAGCAAGTAGTGCTAACTTGTATGCTAATGTTCTAATTCTCTCAATAACCTCATATGGACCAATGTATTGAGGGTTGAGCTTACCCTTTTTACCGAACCTTAGTACTCCTCGCTAAGGTGATACTCTTAGAAATACTTTATCTACTACTCGATACTCCATATCCCTCTGGTGTTGATCCATATAACTCTTTTTTCAGTCTTGTCCCACTTTAATTCTACTTCAAATCAGTTTCATTTTATCAATAGTATCTTGAATTAGTTCTGGGCCTTCAACAATCCTTAGCCCCTTTTCATCCTAATACAACAGCGAATGACATCTTTTTCCATATAACACCTTATACGATGTCATACCGATACTACTGTGATAATGATTATTGTAAGCAAATTCAATCAGAGCTACATACTGATCCTATTCTCCTTTAAACTCCAAAACATAAGCTCTGAGCATATCCTTAATAGTCTTAATCGTTCTCTCACGTTGTCGGTCTGTCTGAGGATGAAACATTGTACTAAAGTTTAACTTTGTACCCAAAGTTGTCTGTAAACTTCTTCAAAATCTCAAGGTAAATTTGGGATCCCTATCTGATACAATCGACACTGGAAACCCATGTAATCTCACTACGTCATTCACATACCTTCAAGCTAACTAATCCAATAAGTTATTCTCTCTCACTGGTAAGAAATGAGACGACTTCGTCAATCGATCAATAATAACCTATATAGCATCATGTTGCCTCGGAGTCCTTAGCAATCCCATGATGAGATCCATAGTGATACTCTCCCATTTCCACTTTGGAATACATAATGACTGAAACTTCCCTACAGGAGCATGATGTTTTACCTTATTCAGTTGGCAAGTCAAACACTTAGCCACATATTCAGCCATTTGCTTCTTCATCCCTGGCCAATAGAAATGTTGTTTCAGCGTATTATATATATTAGTAGTACCAGGATGTGTAGCACAAGCGACTATGTGTGCTTCCTCCAAAATATCCTTTCTCAAATTATCTACAACATGCACACACAATCTCTACTTCAACCACAGTGTATCATTTCTTAACTCAAATTCATAATTCGTATACACCTTCAAATTCTCAATAAGCTTCACAATGTCAAGATCCTTACTTTGAGCTTTTCTAATCCATTCATGTAACATCGGCCTAAGCTTCAATGTAGCCATTAATGCCTCATTCTGCCCCAAATTCAGTTTAACATTTAATGCTCTTAATTAGACTATGATTGGTAACTTTCATATCTAAATTTGTGCTACACTACTATCTGATTTTCTGATTAATGCATCAGCTACCATATTAGCTTTACCAGGATGATACTCTATTGTGCAATTATAATCCTTCAACAATTCTATCCATCGTCTCTATCTCATATTCAACTCTTTCTGACTTAATAAATACCTCAAACTTTTATTATCAGTGAATATCTACAATGTCTCCCCATATAGATAGTGTCTCCAAATTTTCAAAGAAAATACCACTGCAGTAAGCTATAAATCATATACCAGATAATTAAACTCGTGAGACCTTAACTGTCTCGATGCATATGCAATCACTTTTCTATGCTGCAACAGAAACATCCTAACCCCTAGTGTGAAGCATCACTATATACCATATAACCTACAGATCCAAATGGAATAATTAACACTGGTGTTATATTTAATCGATGCTTTAGCTCCTTAAAACTTCTTTAACATTCATCAGTCCATCTGAAAGGTAAATTCTTCCTTATAAGCTTTTTCAAAGGGGATAAGATCAGTGAAAACTCCTTAATAAACCTTCTATAATAACCAACTAATCCAAGGAAACTTCAGATCTCAGATACATTTCTCAGAGCTTCCCATTCATTACTGCTTTTAGTTTCTTTGGATCTACTTGTCTGCCCTATCCAGTTACTATATAACCCAAGAATACTACTTGATCCAACTAAAATTCACACCTACTGAACTTGGCTTACAATTGCTTCTCTCTCATTATCTGTAGGACTAACCTCAAATGTTCAGCATGTTCCTCTCTGCTTTTCGAATACACCAAAATGTCATCAATGAACACAATCACTAAATGATCTAAGTAGGGTTGAAATACCTTATTAATCAAAGCCATAAAAGCTATCAAAGCATTTGTTAACCCAAATGGCATCACCATAAACTCAAAATGCCCATATCTTGTTCTTAATGCACTCTTTGTTACATTAGCCTCTGCTATCTTCAACTAATAGTACCCTGATCTCAAGTCTAGCTTAGTGGATACCTAAACTCCCTGCAATTGATCAAGAAAATCATCGATTCTCAGTAACGGATACTTCTTCTTCATTATCATCTGACTTAGTTACCTATAATCGATACACAATCTCAGAGTTCTATCTTTCTTCTTCACAAATAAGACTGGAGCTCCCTAAAGTGACACAATTGTCTTAATAAAGCCCTTGTCCAATAACTCCTATAAATGGGCATTAAGTTCTTTAAGTTCTATAGGTGCCATCCTATACAAAGGAATAGATATAGGAATAGTTCCTAGAATAAGGTCAATAGTGAACTCTGATATGCATTATGTTTTAGGGTTCAATTTGTTAGGTATTTAGTGCTAATTTGAGTGTTGAGTTTGTATTTAGGTTTTAAATGTGTTAGTTAATGTGTTTAAGTTTTTTTATGGGTTAGTATGAGTCTTTGAGATTAAATGTTATATTTTTTAGGTACCTTAATATGTTTGTTAGTATTTTAGGGTAAACAACTAAGAACGGAGAAGTTTCAAAGAGTTTCGGGCCAAAAACACAGCCCATAATCATGGCACAATAGGTCACGATCGTGACAGAAAAAGGTAGGCTAATAGGACCCATGCCACGATTGTGCCCTTTAAGCTACGATTGTGACAGAGAGGGTTAGGAGCTGGTGTGGAAGGTAGGGCCACGATCGTGGCCTGCATTAGGTAAACACGAAAATAGTTAAAAATGTCAAGTTTTACAAACTTTTCGGATCGTTTCGACCCCGAATCAACCCTAGGGCTTTTAAGATATAAATAGAACATTAAAGAACAAAAGAGGAGCCCTTTTGCATCAGTCAATTCCAAAACCCTAAAGAACAAATTGAGAGATTTGAGGAAGGAGACGAAGGAAGAGAGACACGGAGAAGAAGCTTGATATGAACTACTTCCCGAAATAACTAGTTTCATGTCGTCACTACCTGCACGAGTCCATTCTAACAGTATTTTTCGTCATTATTTCAATTTTATTGATGTATAGAATTGGGATAATCATTGAGAATAGTTGTAGTTGAATGTCGATTTTTTTCTAAACTCACCTTCAGGATTTTGGTCTTTAAGATTAATGAAGTTTGATTTATTATGTTTTCATTGTGTTATTTATGATTCAATATTTGTGCTTAATAATTCAGTAATAAACTAAGAGGGTGAACCGAGTGACTATCACCAAATTGGGCTAACGAGAGTTAGGTAGTTTGATAGATAAGAATTGAATAAGACCGATAAAATCATGTAATGAGAGATCAAGCATAGGTTTCTAATAGGTTAATAGATAAATTCAGAACTAATTTAAGTTTTGGGTAAATTGAAAATCAAGATATTACAATTCCATAATTTAAATTAGGGATTATAAATTAGGGTTAAAGATTATAACTCGAGAGAGAGTAATCCACCCTAAGACCGTCTAGACCTGATAATTTGATAATTGCATAATCAATTAGATTTTCATTAAATTAGGTTTAAAACCCCCTTTCTCTCAATTGGTAGTTTCTATGTTGATTCTAGATTGGGTTGTGCAAAATTGCTACTTTGTTTATATTTTATTAGTTCAATTCTGGATATTGATTGTTTGATTGGTTAATTTCTACATTAGTTGTTTACTTTGATTTATTGAAAAATTTAGTCAAGCCTTAAATTTTAGGATTAGATTAACCCTCCTTGTGAGATTGATACCTTAGGTACTATGTGAATGACCTGTGTGCTTGCAGAAATATTGAAGTTATAAATATTAAAACTTAGCATACATAACCTAGCGATCAACCTTTGTTCCTTATTTAGGGGTAAACTAGATAATTCAGTGGGAAACACATTAAGGAAATCCCTAATAATAGGAATATCCTGTACCATTTGCTCCAGTACGGGTATCAACTACATGGACCAAGTAAGCCTCACATCCACCTCGGATTAGACTCAAAGCACTCATAAATGAAATTAATCTGGCTTGAACTACTTGACTAACACCTCGAAATATTACTCTCGGCTAATTAAGAGATTCATTTATTACCTCCTTAGTATAGCAGTTCATTGCAACCCTATAAGCAATGAGCCAATCCATACCTAGGATAAGGTATATCTCTTTTAACTATAATACCATCAAATCTACTTTCAATTCTACCTATTCAACTCTAATCATACATTCTTTACACACTTCAACAATTACTATAGTACTACCTATCTATGTACTCACTTTTAAGCCACATTCCAATAACTCTTTCTCACAATGCTGTCTAAATGCCAGATATGGTGTGATAAAAGAATGTGTAGATCCTGGATCTACCAATGCAAATGCTTCAAAATTAAAGACATTTAACACATCTGCTATCACATCTGGGGAGTTCTATGCCTCCTTTCTGGTGATAACATAAATTTTGTCCTGAGACTGCGGCTAATTACTCTATACCTTAGTGCTGATAATATGACCAACTGAACTCATTCTGTCTCTACCTCTGCCTTGCTGTCTAAATCCATTAGCTTGTGATTGATGGGTTACATATTCAAAGTTTTAATATTTATAACCTTGATAATACCTCAAGCGCATGGAGTGTTCACGTAATACCTAAGGTATCGATTCCACGAGGAGGGGTAATTTAACCCTAAAATCTAAGGCTTAACTCAAATTCACAAATAACTGAAATAAATAACTAAACATAAAATTAATCAAACAATAATCAATCTCAAAAATGAAATTCATAAATTATAAACAAGATAGCAATTTGCACAACCCAATCAAGAATTAATAAAGGAACTACCAATTGAGAGAAAGGGATTTTAATCCGACTTTAATGAAAATCTAATTGATTATGAAATTATCGAATTATCGGGTCTAGATGGTCCTAGGGTGGATTACTCTCTCTCGAGTTATAATCTTTAACCCTAATTAATATCCCCTAAATAGATTATGGAATTGCAATCTCTCAATTCATAATTTACCCCAAAACCTAATTTAGTTATGAAATTGTCTAATAACCTACTGAAACCTATGCACGATCTCTTGCTACACAAATTTAACAGTTTGACTTAATTCTTTATCTATCAAACTACCTAACTCTCGTTAGCCCTATTTGATGATACTCACTCAGTTCACCCTCTCAATTTGTTACTGATTTATTAAGAACAGAAATTGAATCACAAATAACTCAATAAAATCGTAATAAATCAATTGGAATTAATATCGAAGACAAATACCAAAGGTGAGTTTAGACAATATCCTCAACATTCAACATTCTATCATCTATGGCTATCTCAAATTCTATACAATTGTAAGAACAAAATAAACTAGAGATAGTTCAGAATGGATGATGATGGAAGAAGCGATGGCAGGAAACTCCCTGTTCCGGGAAAAACTTCACGTCGAGCTTCTTCAAATGTCTCTCTTCCTTCGTCTCCTTCCTTAAATCTCTCGATAAGCTCTTTAGGATTTTAGAATTTGGCTAATGCAAAAAACTCCCTTTTATGTTCCTTAAATACCTTGGCATCCCTAGGGTTTGTTCGAGGTTGCAACGGTCCAAAAAGTTCCTTGAAACTTGACATTTTCATCTGCTTTCTTGTCTGTCCAATACAGGTCATAATCGTGGCACTGCCTGCCATGATTATGGCTAGCATCTAACTCTCTCTGTCACGATCAAGACCAAAGTGTCACGATTATGGCTAGGTTCAGACCTGTCTATCACGATCATGACCAAAGTGTCACAATCATGGCCTATTGTGCCAAGATTGTGGGCCATGGTTTTGGCTCGAAGGTCTTCAAAACTTCTTCATTCTTTGCCGTTGACCCTAAAACACTAACAAACACATCAAGATACCTCAAAAATATAAAATTTAAGCTCAAAGATTTATACTAACCTATAAAAACACTTAAATACATAAACTAACACAATTATAACCTAGATACATGCTAAACATCCAAATTTAATACTAAATACCTAATAAATTAAATCCTAAAATGAGCTGCAAATCACAACTATCAACATCCCCACATTTAAATGTTTGCTTTTCATCAAGCAAACAAAACAGCAAACAACACAAAGCATGAAACACACAATGCAACAAATGAGGCAATGGCTTTAACATCACGAAATAATTAAACTCTAAACACAATCATTTAAGTTGTTCCAAATTATTAACATATGAAATCCACATCTAAGTACCTTGTACTCAATATACAAACTAATCAAAATTTTAATGTTGAGTCTATTCACCCCTATCACTTGCACACACACATCGATAATCATTTAGTCAAAACAAAAGTGTAGCTATTCCTCAGTAGGTTTTCATAAAAAATCAAGTTACTAACAAGTTTGGTAGGTTTTAATTTGAAAGCATTCTTTTTTATGATTTTTCTTTAAAGACATGAACCTAGTCTTTTATGCAAAGGCAAACATTTATGATGAATGTCAATTCGATTACTCAACTAAGTCATGTTGTTATTAAGTTGCTTGGTTGGAATATCATTATAGCCTTTTTACACAAAGGCACACATTTGTGATGCATGTCGATCTAGTTACTCAGCTACATCACATTCTTAATTAGCTACGAGCTCTATTCATAACCTAAAGGCCAGCAGAATAGTTATTTTAGTTAAAAATTATACAACTCTTCTTTTTTATATAAAATTTGCCTACCTTATTGCTTTAGTTAATCATTCTCATGAAAATGTACTAATAATGCAACATATTTGATTGACCTAAAATTATAAATGAGTATGGAAAATTCCTAGGTGAATGGACAAACATCGTATCCTAATTAACCAGCATATTTAGCCCTAAGTAACTTAGGTCACTAATTTCACAAGCTAATAAATCTTCATAACTTAAAAGGCTATGTTTAAGGCTAAATCTATTCCGTTAAGCTCTAGCCATTGACGCATTCACATCATGCAACCTAAACAAACTATCATACAAAATGTAAAATTCACACTCAAGGTAAAAACACACAACCATCCCTATATTTAAACAACACATTGTCCTCAATGTGAAAAGGGTACATAAACACACCCGAGGGAAATAAACACAAAATACAAAAAATGTAAGAAAAAAATACTAACAAAAATGAAAGGAAAAGGGTTAAAATATGAAACTGTCATGTTGACTGAGGTGTTGATGATGATGGAGGCAGAGATCACTTATGCTTAATGCCTGATGAGTGCATAATTATACATTAATTCCATGTATTTTATAAGCAAATATTATCATTTGGAATATGTTAATGTGTCTATTTGGAATGATTTCGTAGATTTGTTGCCGAGATTAAGATATGGATAAAAATCTGGAGTTGCAGCTTAAATTGGCACATATTAAGAGTAGGGACTAAAGAAGCAAAAGGATAAAAGTTTGAGGCCAAGTTATTGTCGATTCCAAATGAATGCACAAATTGTTTCATATGGCCATATGGGCCCACACTAGAATAAAAAGGAAAGAAAACCATACCTAGGAGGGTAACGAATTTTCATACTTCAATAATCAGTAGAAAATAATAAATCACATGTCAACCTTAGAGTTAAGTTTTTATTACCAATAAATTAATTCCAACTTGTTTGTTTTAATTCTGCACTCAATTCTAATCACTAAACCCCCCCCCCTTTAATTTCTATTAATGCTTACGTAAGAAATATGCTACATATGACTCACAGGGATTCGACCTGGTGGTTCCTTACTACTACAAATTTAATCTTTGATTGGGGAAACAATTCAGAATTATTTTTGTCAATTTTAACAGATTCACCAAAATTTTGCCCATAATTACTACTCTATCTTATACTTACTTCAAAAAAGAGTAAAAAAATTAGCACTCCAAAACATTTCAAATTATTAATTACTTATTTTGAAATGTCAAACAAATCTAACTACGCAATAATTTAAACCTAACTACTGATCGTGCTAATTTATGGTCATTAGTTTAACCTTAATCCTTTAAAACTCAGCCAGGATCAATTATGAGTGGTTTGCTTCCACCCTTCTCGTTCAACATCAGTTTTGTAGCTTGTGAGTAAGCTACAAATTGCAAAATGATCATAAGGACAATATTAATAAAGTTGAGAAAACCAATTAAGCTCAGTAATGTCCTTTTTTCTAACAAATTGTCAATGAAATAGGGAATAACAAAACTCCCTAAATCTTCCATCGAATCTAATAGTTTTTCCTGTAAGAAGGTGAGCTTCTCTCTTACTTTGGTAATCACCATTGTCTCCTCTGTTCTTCCGCTTCATAAGTAAAGACTTTCATAGCTTCTTCAAACTTGATGTCTGTTGTCATCTATTCTTTGTCCTCTTATTCTTTAGAAGATTCGAACACATCAATTATCCTTAGAGCTGAGTTTTTATTACTAATAAATTAATTCCAGCTTGTTTATTTTAAATTTGAACTCAATTCTAATCACTAAAACCCCCTTTTTAATTTCTATTATTGCTCACGTAAGAAATCTACTACATAAAACTCACGGGGATTCGACCTGGTGGTTCCCTAGTACTACAAATTTTCATAAATTTTAATTTGTGAGCTAATTTACTTTAAATTGAGACGATCTCAGCCAGTACACCTATTTTTAATCTAAAAATTGAAAGAACCTTAAGAGCGGCAAGAAAAGCAAAACAGCAAGCGGATTCCAATGCACTTGATAATGATTTTGAAGCAAAAAATTAGTTGACTATCATAAAAGAACAAATGGCTACACCATAGCAAACTTTAAGGCAATTGGCAACACCTGATGTTGTTCGACAACCATTGTGCATTGAAATTTTGAACATAAATGTGGGATTTGGAATTAAATATGGTTTGATTCACTTACTACCTATTTTTCATGGTTTTGCAGCAAAAGATCAACACAATCACTTAAAGGAGGTCCATGTTGTTTGCACAACTATGAAACCATATGGTGTAATAGAGGAGCAAACAAAGATGCGAGCCTTTCCGTTCTCACTTGCAGATAAGGTGAAACATTGACTTTACTACCTACCCTCTGGCTCATTACAAACATGGAATGACTTGAAGCTGACCTTCCTAGAGAAGTTCTTTCTGGTTTTAAAGGCCGGAACAATTCGCAAGGAGATTAGCAAGATTAAACAGTACCCTGGAGAGTGTTTATATAAGTATTAGGAGTAGTTTAACCAGTTTTGTGCCAGCTGCCCGCATCACCAAATTTCAGATCAGCTACTGTTACAATACATTTATGAAGGAATGCAACCCATGGAACATAATATGATTGATGCTACTAGTGGCAATGCCCTTGTTGAGAAAACACTAGAAGACGTGAAGGCCCTGATCTCTAGAATGGCAATAAACATTCAACAATTTGGGGTACGCACAGAATAGATTCCAAAGAAGGTTAACGAGGTTAGTTCTCGAAACATTGAATTCCAACTTTCTAAATTAACCTCTCTTGTTAGACAGGTTGCTTTAAGACAAGTGAAAAGCAACAAAACATCTGGAATTTGTGCTACGAGAGACCATCCAACTGATTCTTGCCCACAACTTCAAGGAGATTCATACCCTCAAATTAATGCGGTTACTGGATTCGCTAACTAACCAAGAAGATATGACCCATACTCTAATCAGTATAATCTAGGATGGAGAAATAATCCTAATTTCAGATATAGACAGCAAGGCAATCAATAACATTACGGCTAGCAAAATGCACAGAATAATGGGAAACAACCATACAGACCACCAGGATTCAACAAACTAGCCTCACCTCCACAAAACTAAGCATCAAGCTCAAGTATGTCATTAGAGGATATTGTTAAAGCTTTAGCAACTAACACTCTAGCCTTTTAGCAAGAGAGATGAGCCAGAATAAAAGACCTAAGCAATCAAGTCCAACAACTAGCAACAATAGTGGGGCGATTAGATGCTAGAAAATGGAAGCTTCATGCACAACCAGAACACAATCCAAGGGAGAATGCAAGTGCCATCACCCTTTGCAATGGTAAACAAGTCCTAACATCAAAACATCGATGAAATGGTGGGAAAGAAAACTGCAAAAGTCACACCATAAAAATCTGAACCAAACTCAGACCAGGTAACTCAAAAAATGAAAATTTTAGAGATTATGATTAAACCTCCCTTCGCTGGCAGGTTAATGAAGCAGGTCAAGTAAGATAAAGAGCAAGAAATTTTAGAGACATTTTAAAAAATAGAAGTCAACATTCCACTACTGGATGCAATCAAACAGGTTCCAAAGTATTTTAAATTTCTTAATTAATTGTGCACAAGTAAGCGAAGGCTTCGCCCAGATACGAAAATTAAAACAAAAAACAAAAACATTTCTGCAATGATTTAAATAAAATTACCTAAAAATTGCACTGACCTAGGTATTTTTCGCTCAAGGTTACACACTCTAAGTTTCAATAATTTTAACCTTGGTAATTACCGCAAGCGCACTGGTTGTTTGTGTAATACCTAAGGTATCGATCCTACGAGGCAGGGAACTAGTCCTAAGTCTAATGGCCACTAAATCACAAACCTAACAACTACTACAGAAAAGTAAATCAATCAAATAATTAATTCAAGAATTAAATTGAAGAAATCTAAATATGATAACAAATCACACAACCCAATCCTAAAACTAACCTAGAAACTATCAAATGAGAAAAAGATAATTCAATTCGAAATTAACGAAAACTTAATCAATTGTGCAATTCTTGACTTAAAGGGTCTAGACGGTCCTAGGGTGAATTACTCTTTCTCAAGTTATAATTCTTAACCTTAACTGATGATCTCTAATTTAAATTTTGGAATCATGATCTCTCGATTCGTGATTGATCCAAAATCCTAAATTAGTTCTAAGTTATCTATTAACCTACTGAGAATCAATGCTCGATCTCTCGTTACACGACTCTACTGGTTTGATTTAATTCTTTACCTATCAATTCACCTAACTCTCATTAGCCCAACTTGATTATTTTCACTCAGCTCACCCTCTCAGTTTATTGCCAAATTATTAAGAATAGGAAATTGAATCACAATTAAATCAAAAGAAACACAACCAATTAGACTTTATTATTCTCAAGAATTGAAAACGAAGGTGAGTATAGACAATAATCAACACTCAACAACAACAATTTTACTAAATATCCTAATTTCATACATAAATAAAATTGAAATAAACAAGGAAACTACTGTCGGAATGGATCATGGAGGCAACGATAATGGGAACCAGCTGTCTCTCTTCCTTCATCCCCTTCCTCTCTCAAAACTCTCTAGGGTTTTTGAAATGTGACTCACGTGAAAGTTCTCGATTCAGACTCTCCAAGGCTACTACATATGTTTGATATTGTTTTATTTATACTTTGGGAACTCTAACTTAAAGTCAGGTCGAAATGGTCCAAAATTTTATCCAAAACTTGAGTTTTTCTGTCAACCTGACGTAGTGCAGGATCGTGGCCCTACTTGTCATGTTCATGGCTGGCACTTTTTTCTTTCTGTCACAATTGTGGCCTAACGTGCACAATCATGGCCTGACTTGACACTCTCTGTCACGATCGTGGCTTTTGGTGCACGATCGTGGCCTAGTTGCTTTTGGTTCTTCCTCTTCTATCACAATCATGGCCTGTGTGCACAATCATGGCCTATGCACAATACAAATCACAACTATCAACATCCCCACACTTAAACTTTTTCTTGTCCTCAAGCAAATAAAATAATAGACACATAACATCAAAAACACACAATGCAATAATGCGACAACGGTTTTAATCTTTGTTAAATAAATTTAATCATAGACATAATCATTCAAATTATATCAAATCTATAACAAACAAAATGGATGTCTAGGGGTTTTGACTAGATATATAGCTTAGTTGAGACCCATCTGCTAACTTATGTACCCTTTTTAATTGTACACACACATTAATAATTTTTTGATCTCTCAGACTCTGTAACCATTCCTAATTATATTTTCATGAAGAAAACAAAATAAAACTTATTACAAGAATGGTATGTTTTTATTTAAAACCCTTTTTTCTTTTTTTTCAAAACTTAGTCTTTTATTTGGAGGCAAACATTGGTGATGAATGTTGCGCCAGTTACATGACTAGGTAATTTATTAACAGCTTGGTTGAAACGTCATTATAGCCTTTTTACGCGAAGGCACATATTTGTAATGCGTGTTGATCCGGTTACTCAGCTATTATCATATGTTCAACTGGCTACTAGCGCTATTCATAACCCGAAGGTCAGCAAAATAGTTTTTTTTGTTTCCTTGTAAATAAATGCTAGTTAAGCTACTTAGCATAAAGGCCTCAAATTATGAATGAATGTGATAACTTAGAGGGAGCTAAATTTACACTAAGTCCTAATTATGTTGTATATTTATTCAAAGGCCCCCTAATTCACTAATTTTGAAAGCTAATGATTATTAATAACCTAATACACTCTGCCAAAAGTAATTGAATTTAACTCAAACCTGAGCCATTGACACATTCACACCTTTCACATTATGCAACCTAATACTATCATACGGTATGCAAAGTCACATATAAATTAAAAACACAGAATCCCTCCCCACACTTAAACAACACATTGTCCTCAATGTGAGAAGGAACACACACAACACATACATAAACAAAATGTGCACACAAAAATTAAAATAACAAAGAATAGATAAAATTAACGATAAAAAAGAAAAAAAGAAAAAATAAAGGTAAAATAAAAATAACCAAAAAATAAACACACAAAGCTGGAGAAAAATTTTGGGTTAAATTTGGATCCTAAGGATATGGTGGTGATTGTGTGGGAGGTGGTAATTGAATACCTGAGCTTCAAAATAAGATAGAGTCGGCATATTTCTCAGCTCTAGCGTCTTTATGTACGTACCACTTCCTTTAATGTTCTGATGATTTCGGATAGTGCATCCAAAACCTTGGTCCAGCATTGGTCCTTTTCTTCCTTTTCTTCTGATTCCTCGCTTATTGAGTCCTTTGCTTGCCTAGTAGGCGCAGAGCTTGAGCTTCCCTAGCCCATCATGGTCCACACATGTGTCTTTTCATTTATTTCCCACAGGCTCATGTTAGTAAAGTGAATAATCTCTAAACGATATAGATGATGGTGGTCAAGGAACTCAGGTAGATGCACTGTTAACCCCCTCTGATCCACACCAAAATGTTCTGTGATGGTGCAAACCAGGTACCCCATTCCAAGATGATTGCTCTGCTTTCACAGAACTGTAGCAAGAGCATTCAGCACATGCGTGGATGTGTAGATTGGGATACTGTGGTCCATGCACCACAGTATGAACAGTTCCTTGGTTGAACATTTGTTGGTCTCTGGTTTATCAAAGACCATCTGGCATATAAATTTGTGTAGCAACAGGTGCTCATGTGACCAGATAATGTTGTTGTGGGCGTTTTTGGTGTAAAAACACCCAATGTCAATAAGCTCGTGCCAGTATTTGGAGGGACGAAAGTCATTATGTTGGTCGAAAATGGTGGATTCAGGGAATCCATGTATGTCGTACATAATTTCTATCGTTAACTCATACGCTTGCCCCCTCAATCTATCTATAATTCCTTAGTGTTCTTAGGCTTAAAGGTTAGGGACGTGAAAAATTCTAGGGTTAGCTCCTCATAAACGAAGAATTGAAACCTAATGAATTCACCTCACTAGATCTTCTCTGCTGAATTTTCTATTTGTTCCCGCACTTTATCATAACCAGTGTATCGAAATCAAAATATTTAGGCACAACTATATGCCTAGAGTGTAAGGAACAAAAGCAAGTGCCTTCCTCCTCGAATTAGTAGATGGGAAATGAAGCTCCAAAATTTGCTTCTCGCTTCTGCCTCCCCCATCTCACGACTTGTTATGCTCCATAAGGCTCTCGTTGGACATTTTGCTTGATACAAGGCATGATTCGTTTGAATTTGGGAAGTTGTCGATGGAAAATTTCTAGAGAGGTGTTAGAGCATTTGGAAGCTAAAATTCTAGAGAGATAAAGTAAAAATGAAAGTGAAGGTGAAAGTTAAGTAAGAATTGAATAAATAGGTGGTAAAAAGGGTAAAATGGTAAAGTTATCACTTAAAATTTATGTCCTCCCCTTTTGTTCATTGTAGCAGGCCACAATCATGACTTGCTATGCCATGATCGTGGCATGCGACATACCACCAAAGGACTTTCTAAGTCGTAGGCCATGATCTTGACCTGACAGGTCACGATCGTGGCCAGTGCCTATAACTTGATTCCAAGACCTTCTTCTTCCAATCCTTTCCTTCTCCAATTCAATAATTCTTCTTCACTTCTCTTAATACGCTTGCACACTCTTCCCCATCACTTCGAAATCCTATTCCTCTTTTTGCTTTTATTCATGCAATCCAAAATAAACCTAACTACGTATTTCAACTAATCTAACTAAATTCAATATGAACTAATTTTTCCATAGGTTACCTCCCATACAACGCTTCTTTTAACGTTGGTAGCTCGATGCTCCTTTTAAGCTCACGGTGGTTAGAATGATTGATTTGATGGTAATGTCGTTATTAATCTCAATGTCTGAATGTTTGCTACTATATTGCGACTACCACCTTCCTTAGAATTTTCTTTACCTCGCCTTCTCCTTCGCGAGAGTTTCTTTCTGAAGAATTTTGCAAGATTCTCATTGTCTTCCCATTCTCCTTAAGGTTCGGGTTTGTTGTGAACCATTGGGATTGAAGGAGCTCTGTACTCTCTCTAACGGTGACTTTGAAGGTCAATTGCTCCTTCCCTACTCGTAGAGTTAGTTCGCCCCCATCTACATTGATAATTGAGCGTGCAGTGGCTAAGAACAGTCATCCAATAATCATCAGAGTATCCTCATCTTCATTGATATCCAAAATATAGAAATTTGTGGGAAATATAAATTACCAACCTCTACTAGCACATTATGTATAATCCCCATCGGTCTCAGCGAAGTTCTATCAGCTGTCTTAACCAAAAACTTTGCGGGCACTAACTCTCGTAACCCCAATTTAAGACTAAGAATGTAAGGCATCGCATTTAAACTTGCGTCTAAGTATGCGAAAGCCCTATCTATGATAATCCTCTTGATACTGCAGGGGATGAAAAAGTCCCCTGGATCACCCTTCTACATTATGATGGGCACAGTTTCCAGCATTTACTCCTTCCCTTTCTTTGTGACTAATTCTTGTAATATTAAATTGGCATGAATTTGTTCCGTCACATCCTTGATTTTGTTTGGTTCGATTTCTTGTAACATTTCTGCTTCCTCCATTCTAGCATATAATTCCTTTTTAGCAAAGAATTGGTGTGGAAATATCCGTCGAGTTAATTGCACCAATTTGCTAACAATCTTATTTGGAAGGTCATCTTTAATTACTTGAATTTCTTTTATATCCACCTTTTCCATCTCCTTGACTTGGTTCTGACTTATAACCATGATACGCTCCTTTGGGTTCAATTCTGTGTTGCTTGGAAGAGTTTAGCATTCTGAGTCGACATTGCTTCCGCAAGCTGCCCAACTTGGACTTCTAAGTTATGGATAGATGAAGCGTGATTCTTTGTGACTTGCTCGAATTTACTTTGGAGCCTCCTATACGCTTCCTCCATTCCTCTTATCTTATCCACAATTCTATCCAACTTCGAATCCATCAAGCTTGTTTTGTCCTATTTGAAGCTCGATTGTCCTTGGGATCTGAACTGTCCTCCGTTGTTGTTGTTTGACCAAGAGAAATTTGGGTGATTCTTCCACCCAGGTTATAAGTGTTAAAATAGGTATTGTTAGCCCCTCCGAGTCCAAATTGTACCCCCATGTAATTTACTTCCTCCTGGTTATCGTCTCTCAATAGATAGCAGTCCACCGTATCATGATCCATTTGGCCATATAGCTCACATTTCAATTATGTGGCCTTCGCTAGAACTGAGGATGATGCCTTCATATTATTGAGTTGTCGCAAATTATTGATCTTAGCTTGCATTTATATCATTTGGACGACAACAACAACTCCCTTCTGTTCCCTAAAATTAGTAGGTTGCCTACTACGGTCACTAGCCCATAGACAGCTATCATTAGCCATCTCCTCTATTAGCTATTTTGCTTCATCGACCATCTTTCTCATTAACGATCCACTCGATGATACATCAATGGTACCTCGAGTATGTGGGTTCATTCCTTGTAAAATGTCTGCAACAGGAAATTTTTAAGTAGATTGGGATGTGGGCATCTCCTCTGCAGATCCTTATTGCAGTCCAACACTTCATAGATAGACCCCTCATCACCTTGTTGGAAGTTTGTGATCTCCTAACAATTTTAGTGGCGTTCGTTAATGGAAAGTATTTATCTAAGAAGGCTCACACTAGCTGTTCCCATGTCGTAATGTTGGTGGGGCTTAGTGAATGATACCAAGCCTTTGCTCTATCCCTAAGTGTAAAAGGAAATAGCCTAATCCTCACTGCATCTTCCGGCATCTGGTGATACTGAAAAGTATCACAAATCTCGAGAAAATGCACTATATGTGTGTTCGGATCTTCATTTGCAAGTTCGTAGAATTGGATGTTCTGCTGAAGCATGTTCAGGAGAGCTAGTTTGATTTCAAAGGAGATCACTTGAACAGATAGTCTAGCCACTCCTTAGTTTCCAGGATTGAATCCTGGCCTTATAAAATCCATGAGGGTCCTCTATTATTGCCTACTAGGATTAACTTCTTGATCTATGTTTCTTTGGAATTCTTCGGCCATTTGTATTTTTTTTATTTCTTCTTCTTCTTCTCGCCGAGCTTTCCTAAGAGTTCTTTCTAGCTTCAAGGGCAAGAACAATTCGCAAGGCAATTAGCAAGATTAGACAGTACCATGGAGAGTCTTTGTATGAGTATTGGGAGTGGTTTAATCAGCTTTATGCCAGTTGTCCACATCACTAAATTTCAGATCAGCTACTATTACAATATGTTTATGAAGGAATACAACCCATGGATCGTAACATGATTGATGCTACCAGTGGCAGTGCCCTTGTTGAGAAGACACCAGAAGACATGAGGGCTCTGATCTCTAAAATGACAACAAACTTTTAACAATTTGGGGCATGCACATAACAGATTCCAAAAAAGGTTAATGAGGTTATTTCTCTAAACATTGAATCCCAGCTTTCTGAATTAACCTCTCTTTTTAGATAGGTTGCTTTAGGACAAGTGCAAAGTAACAAAACATGTGGAATTTGTGCTGTGAGAGACCATCCAACTGATTCTTGCCCACATCTTCAAAAAGATTCATGCCCTCAAGTTAATGTGGTTACTAGATTTGCTAACCAACCAAGAAGATATGACCCATACTCTAATCAATATAATCTAGGATGAGGGATCATCCGAATTTCATATATGGACAGTAAGGCAACCAACAACATTACGGTCAGCAAAATGTGCAGAATAACGGGTAACAACCATACAGGCCACCAGGATTCAACAAAATAGCCCCACCTCTACAAAATCAAGCATTAAACTCAGGTGTGTCATTAAAGGATATTGTTAAACCCTTAGCAACTAACACTCAAGCCTTTCAGCAAGAGACACGAGCTAGCGTAAAAGACCTAAGTATTCAAGTCTAATAACTAGCGACAACAGTGGGGTAATTAGATGCTGGAAAATGAAAGCTTCCTGTACAACAAGAACACAATCCAAAGGAGAATGAAAATGCCATCACCCTTCATCAGAACACGATGAAACGATTGGAAAGAAAATCGCAAAAATTACACCACAGAAATCTGAACCAGATTCAGAACAGGTAACTCAAAAAATGAAAATTTTAAATACTGTGATTAAACCTCCCTTCCCTGACAGGTTAATGAAGTAGGTCAAGTACAATAAAGAGCAAGAAATTTTGGAGACATTTCAAAAAGTAGAAGTCAACATTCCACTACTAGATGCAATCAAATAGGTTCCAAGGTATTCTAAATTTCTTAAGGATTTACGCAAAAACAAGCGAAGGCTTCACCTAGATGCGAAAATTTAGGTAAACGAAAACATTTTTGCAGTGATTTAAAGAAAGTTAGCTAAAAAGTGCATCAACTTAGGAATTGTTCGCTCAAGGTTACATGCTCTAAGTTTTAATATTTTTAACCTTGGTAATTACCGCAAGCACATGGGTCGTTCATATAGTACCTAAGGTGTCGATCTCACGACGAAAGGAACTAGTCCTAAGTCTAATGGCAGTTAAGTCACAAACCTAACAACTACTGCAGAAAAGTAAATCAATCAAACAATTAATTCAAAATTTGAATTGAAGAAATCTAAATATGATAACAAACCACACAACCTAATCCCAAAACTAACCTAGAAACTATCAAGTGATAAAAAGGGGAATTCAATTAGAAATTAACGAAAACCTAATCAATTGTGCAATTCTTGACTTAACGGGTCTAGGTGGTCCTAGGGTGAATTACTCTCTCTTGAGTTGTAATTATTAACCCTAATTAATGATTCCTAATTTAAATTATGGAATCACAATCTCTCGATTCGCAATTGATCCAAAAACCTAAATTAGTTCTAAGTTGTCCATTAACCTACTAGAATCTACGATAGATCTCTCGTTACACGACTCTACCTATTTCATTCAATCCTTTACCTATGAATTCACCTAACTCTCGTTAGCACAAATTGGTCATTTTCACTTGACTCACCCTCTCAGCTTATTTCCAAATTATTAAAAATAGGAATTTGAATCATAATTAAATCAAAAGAAACACAATCAATTAAACTTTATTAATCTCAAGAATTGAAAACCTGAAGGTAAGTATAGACAATAATCAACACTCAACAACAATAATTTTAATAGATATCCTAATTTCATTCATAAATAAAGTTGAAATAAACAAAGAAACTATTTTCGGAATGGATTATGGAGGCAACGATAGCGGGAAACCACTTGTTCTGGGAAGTACGTCGCATCAAGCTTCGTCTCTTAGTCTCTCTTCCTTCATCTCCTTCCTCAATCTCTCAAAACACTCTAGGGTTTCCAAAATGTGACTCACATAAAAGCTCTCGATTCAGACTCTCCAAGTCTACTGCATATGTCCCATAATGTTCTATTTATACTTTGGATGCTTTAGGTCAAAGTCAAGGTCGAAACAGTCCAAAAATTTGTCTGAAACTTGAGTTTTGCTGTCAGGCTGATGCAGTGCACGATCATGGCCCTACCTGCCATGATCGTGGCTGGCACTTTTTCCTTTCTGTCAAGATCATGGCCTGACTTAACGCTCTTTGTCACGATCGTGGCTCTTGGTGCACGATCGTGGCCTAGCTGCCTTTGGTTCTTCCTCTTCCTGTTCTTCCCTGTTTACCCTGGAACACTAGCAAACACATTAAGGTACCTCAAAAAATATACAATTTAAGCTTAAATATTTAAACTAACCCATAAAAGCACTTAAACACAAAAACTAACCTATTCAAACCTTAAATGCATACTAAACACTTGCAATGACATAAAAATACTTACCAAATCTAACTATAAAACACAATACAAATCACAATTATCAGGTATATTTTCTATACCTTGTGTTATTGGAAGCAAGAGAGTTGAGAAAGTAATGCTAGATTTAGGGGCATAAATCAATGTTATGCCTTTATCAATTTTTAAACTTCTCAACTTAGGACCTTTGAAAGATACAAGAGTCATTATTCAAATTGTCGATAGATCTAACACCTATCCAGAAGGTTTCATTTAGGATGTATTAGTAAAGGTCAATGAGTTAATATTTCCTATTGATTTTTATGTTATAAACATGCATGATGCTTCAGAAAAAGGGTCAGCTCAAATTTTGTTAGGACAACCATTTATGAAAACTGCAAGAACTAAAATTGATGTGCATAAGGGTACATTGTCCTTAGAATTTGATGGTGAAATTGTCACTTTCAATATCTTAGAAGTTTTGAAGTATACTGAAGACATTGGATCTATATGTTATCTTAATGTTATTGACCCTCTTGTCTAACAAGTTTTTGAGCAGGAAATTCCAACAAACAACCAAGATGATTTTCTACAAAATGACACAAGTGAGGAAGGCAACTAGGATGAAGCTCGAGAAATCCTTATATCGGACAGCAATTCTAAAATAGCGTTACCTTCTATCAAGCAAGCTCCATAACTCGAAATAAAACCACTACTAGAAAATCTTAAATATGTGTATTTGGGTTAAGGTGAGACATTACCAGTAATCATCGTTAATGTTCCTACTGACTTGCAGGAGCAGAAATTGTTGAAGGTTTTAAAGGCAAACAAGACAGCCATTGGCTGGATGTTAGCAGACCTAAAGGGAATCAGTCCTACAATTTGCATGCACCATATTGTATTAGAAGTAGACTATTCGAAGGTGTGTAACTGAGAAGGAAACCCATCCCATTCTTACACATTGTCACAGTTTTGCATGTGGTGGCCATTTTGGACCAAAGCGGTCTGCAAGAAAAGGCTTAGATAGTAGTTTCTACTAGCCATCATTATTTAAAGATGCTTACAATTTTTGTAAAAGTTGTGGTAAGTGTCAGAAAATTGGTAATCTCAGCAAAAGGAATGAAATGCCTCAAGTTTCTATGCTATTTTGTGAAATATTTGACGTATGGTGTATAGATTTCATAGGTCCTTTTCCTAGGTCTTCTGGGAATCTTTACATTTTACTTGTTATCGATTATGTTTCGAAATGAGTGGAAGCAAAAGCCATAAAGACTAATGATTCTAAGATTGTTGTAGGCCTTTTAAAGTCTAATATTTTCAACAAGTTTGGAACTCCAAAAGCTATTATCAATGATCGGGGAACACATTTATGCAATCGAACAATCGAGGCCCTAATGCCCAAATTCGGTGTCCACCACAAAATAGCTACTGCTTACCATCCACAAACAAACAGTCAAGCTGAGGTTTCCAATAGAGAAGTCAAATGGATTTTGGAGAAGACTAAAAACCCCAGTCGAAAGGAGTGGAGCATGAGGCTAGATAACATCTTATAGGCATACCGAACAACATACAAGACGTCAATCGGGATGTCCCTGTACCAGTTTGTATTTGGAAAACTTTGTCATTTACTAATTGAAATTGAACATAGAGCATTTTGGGCAGTGCAGCAATGCAACTTGAAATTTAAGGAGGCTGGGGTGGAACGGAAGCTCTAACTCCAAGAATTAGAGGAAATCAAGTTGGACGCCTATGAGAATGCCAAAATTTACAAAGAAAGGACCAAGCTCATTCTTGACAGATTACTCCAACCAAAATCATTCATAGAAGTTCATAAGGTTTTACTTTTCTAGTCTAGGCTAAAGTTCATGTCAGGTAAACTTCGCTCTCGTTAGATTGGGCCGTTTGTGGTGAGAAAGGTTTTCCTAAACGGATGTATTGAAATTCAAGGTATGGATTTTAGTTCTATTTTTAAGGTTAATGGTCACAGACTTAAACCCTTCCTAGATGATATGGTCCCTACCTCGACAACAGAGGAAGTTCAGTTGACCAATCCTATCTACCAGGGTGACTAAAGGAAGAAACATCTAGCCAAAGACACTAAAGAAAGGTGTTACTGAAAGGCAACCCCTTATTTTTTAAAACTTTTATTTCTTTTAATTTAGTTTTATTTTTAGTACCCTAGAGTTCATTCTAACTTTATTTGAATTTTGCTTTATAGTTCTCAATTTACACATTCTAGTTCTTAGTTTTAGTTTATTTTACTTAGTTTGCTATTATAATCCCCAACAACTACTTAAGCATGCAAATTCCCCATACCTAAGTATCTTATTCTAGAGCAAAGAATACACATGCATCATCGAAGGCATGCCCTATTCACTAAGTTGCAATAAAAAAGTAAATGCGAGAATTAAGAAAGAGGGTTCAATAACACACCTCAGCAGATGGCGATCCTTGCAGGGAGCATTACATCCTAATTTTATTTTATTATTACAGACCCCGAATAAATATATATAGGCATTTTTAAATTAAAACATCCTACATTCTAAGTTTGGGGTCTACCCTGCAAGACCAAAGGCTTCATGTTAGTTTTTTATAATTTTCCAGCTTAATTAGCAAAATAGACTAACGATCGACTATTTACCTATAGACCTACTCATATCCAGATCCAAGTACCGTCACTACTGGAATTGAACATAATGGGCCAGACCAATCGAGTACCGATCTAACGCAGCCCGGCCCAATAAGATGTCCTTAATCCTAGACACAAGAGAGACATTGATTGCCTGCTACTCCCATGCCTAACCACACCTCAATTCGGTAAACTCATTAGCCAAGCCCAGATCTAGTTATATCCAACCCACCACTAGATGTCCCATGGCCAGATCTTACTCAACTACACCAGATTAAACATTCGTCGACTTCTCCTGCATAATGACAGCCACTATTGTCGTCTTCAACACAAATGGCACCCCAGGATCAACACATCAATAATTTTTATTTTACAAAGATTTCCCTCAAATCCCTCACGAGGATTCTAAGAAATGAACACAAAAAAGGGAGAACGGTTTTACCTCGCACGCTCCACCACTGCAGCACCACTGAGGTCTCTCGAGCTACTGTTCATCCCGACACCCTTTTCCATATTCTAGTCCAAATTTGAAACTCTTAAGGACAAAATTAAACATCACTTCCTTCACAAGAATTGCAGCCAAACTCCTCAAGTTTAATTCAAGTCAAATTTCACCTCAATTGCATAACCACATAAAAAGTTATGGCAAAATCATTGAAACACACTTAAATAAAATTTCTAGATTTTTGTCCTAACTCTTCTCCTATCTCTTCCACCCCATTACCTCACTCAAACACTACTCAATTCACTCAATATGTCAACCCAACCAAATAAAAACTTCCACTTGAACAAGAGTTCACAAATTGGCAGCAACATACACTTAATCCTTCAAATATTTCTACATTCATCTAACACATCAATTAATTTCCAAACCCTCTAAAACATCTTTAAATTTCATTCATCATCTTCTACCTCATCAATCATCAATTAAGGCAAGAAATTCACACACACACACCCAATATACTCCAACACAATTC
>JANQBM010000007.1:7470823-7485533 GCA_025594535.1 Erythroxylum domingense
TGTACATCATGTTTCAATGCATGCTCAATTGACTTTCCGTGTATGTGCCCTTATTCATAATTCTTGATCATTTAAACATCATAGTTTGTATATAGCTAGTTTGAAATTAGGTTAATACCTTAAGTACACTTGAGATCATGCTCAATTCAATAACCATACATTCACTAACTCTTTTCTGGCATTATACATAATCACATAGTATCCCAATTCTCATTTATTCATTCCTAATGCATTGTTCATATCCTTTGGATCACATTTGTATTCATAAGAACATTTTCATTCCTTAAACACTTATAAATTTCCAATTTAGATACATTGATGTCGAACAATCCTTTCCATAAGTTATAACTTCAATTAACAACCTAAACATGTCAAACACTTAACCAACTTATCTAACATCAAACTAGGTTCATTTTAAGTCTCAATCTAGTCCAAATGTACCATAGTAAAGTACCTTATCCTTAGTTAATTGAATAATCACACAAGGCAACATTTACTTTACTTCAAAGCATTCCCACTATCGTGTATGGCCTTCCCACGATCGTTGGATGGGTTATCCGAAAGTTCCCATTCATTTCGTCCATTTTTGTCTGAATTTTATCATCTTTATACCAAATTCCAAACATCTTCTTGATGTCCGTCAATTATACCTCAAATTGGCTTTAATTATGCTTTCATTCCTTATCAAATTCATCTCCAATTCTAGCTTAAAATTATTCAATTGGAAACTCACAAATTATTGTCTTTCATGCATCAAAAACCAAACCAAAAACTATCATTGAAACATCATTTTCCGGAACTCAATTCATCATCAACATTATATATATTTTATTCCAGTTCAATCATCATTATCATTCTATTAAACCACACCATAAAGATCAGATTTTTACTTACTTGTTAGGCTCAAATTCCACCTCAATACATCAAGTTAAACTAGCTCTTTATTCATGCAAGAGCAACATAATTTCAAGGTGAAAATGAGTTAGTTTTCGACAGCAAGATGAAGACAACTATAAACTGGTTCTTTGGCTGTTTTTTGAAGGATAAAAGTGTGGATTTAGTGTAGCAATTCAGCTAGGATAAAACCAAACTATAGAGATGTGTATTAAGAGTAATTTCGATGGAGAGACCAAATGAAGACAGCAAAACCATCTCTGCAAAAACTTGCTTAATAAGGTGCTAGGTGTCACTATCTTTGAAAGACATATGTCTTAAGGCATGTAAACCATTTTCCCACTTAATATGCCGCCATTTGTCTCTTAGTTATTGGTCTATAGTCACTCAATAATTGATGCATTTTTCAATTAATTACTAGTCCATTTGTCACTCATTTATCTATGCCAAATGTCACTCAATTTATAGGCTTAGTCATCCTAATTTTTCATATGTCAATTTGTCTTGCCACTTGGCATTTTTCCAAGACTAAATGTACATATTAATTTATCAATCTCCCATTTGTGACAATTAATTTCCAAGTTGTTAATTATAATCCATCACTTATTGTCATTGGTAAACCAAATTACAAGACATTGAAAAAACACATTTATATCTCATATCACATTCATTTTAGTTTCGTACCCCGAAATATGTCAATTGAGTGCAATTTGTCTAACTCACAATTCATGTTTATATGTTCATATTATGCCTTTGACTACAATTATAAAATCATTACATAAATGTACCAAATTCATTCTATATGATGCTACTCATGTGACTCAATAGTTTAACAATTTAAACAATTTTAGAGATTAGATACTACAATAGCTCTTGGGTAATCACACTTATAACCGCTTTAATTTGTAACTTCCATTGGTTTTAACTTTCCATAAAAATTTTTTGAGTAATTTCTCCAATTCCTTAATGATTACATTAGGCAAAATGATGTGTGAGGCTTAATAATAGGAAAATGAATTAATCACATAGTTGATTAATTAGCACCTGCCTACAAAGGATAAATATTTAGAGCATCATCTTTCAATTTGATTTTGGACTTTGCTGATAAGAGGCTTGACGTCAACGAAAGTAGGCTTCATGGAGGAGATAGGACTCTAAGTTATGTAATAAAGAGTTAAGCAACTTTGAACACTGTAATAACTGAGAACCTTATAGCCAAGTATGACGCGCTTGCAGGTCGGTAGAGATTTGATTTATCAAAGTTTAGGGATAGACCAAAGAAAGATTTAGATATTTTTCATACCTTAGAGATAAGAGTGACTGATTTGGTGTCAACTTTTGTGAAGATAAAAATGTAATCAACAAAACTAAGACAAATTAATTTAGTTTCTTCATTTTGCATGAAATTTAAAGCAGGAGTTTCTTGATCCTATTCTTTTGAGTAGCCTAGTTAGAACTTATGATATTAGAGCAAATAAGTAAGGCTAATGCTTAAATAAATCGACTATTACTCTTAAAAGGATTGGTTATACTATAATCTGTGTAGAGTTCTCTTTAGGTAAAGACTTCCTTAACATAATCAAAATCATAAAACTGAGTAAAGATGGCAATCTTGAAGAATCTAAGGTGAAGGTAACATATCAATGGAGATCTATTATAGGAAACAAAACCAAATTTTAGATCTTGACTGGTAAAACATTTACTGCTAGTGAGCAAACTAAACTTTTTAGGTTAGACGGTAAGAAATAGCAAGTAATGGAACCTATGACTTATAATGTTAATGATGGAAAAGCTCCAATTGATGTCAAAACTATTGAGGTAACTTTTACGTCTAGTTAAAGGAATCAATAAGAATTAAACATAGAGGTTGTTTCCTCAAAAGGCAATACATATGATAATGACAAGCAAGTTAAAATGAATGCAAACAATAAATAGATCATATTATTACCTTGGGGATAGCAATTGAGGCCTTTAAAATGTTCTTTAATAAATTAATTAGAGCTTTGTTTGATCCATTATGGTCTTGGAAATCTAGCTTTAACTCCAAAAAAAGTGTAAGTAGAAGTCAAGAAGTAAACAAAACCTTCTCTCTTCACTAATATGAAATTCATCACATGGAACTTAAAAGGACTAAATAGTCCCAAGAAGTATAATGCTTCATGATTAACCTATCATTAATGAAATTTATTTTTATTAGCCTCCTTAAGACCAAAATAAAAGCCCCTCAATTTCACATGGGATTTCAGTTTTCCATAAAATATGGAATGCCATTGACAATCATAAAATGCATTATAATGGAAGAATCATAGTTTCTTATTATCTTGATCAGATCAAGCTTGTACAAATTAAACAATCAAATCAATATATTCATTGAAACGTTGTTTTAATGAATTTGACATGAATAGATATCACCATTATATCTACAGTAAACTAAGAAACCCAGAGGAGGGAGCTATAATAAGATTTGATGTCACTTTAAGTGGGGGATGAAACTCCTTGGTATTTGATAAGGGAATTTAATTATACACACTCAAGCTTGGAAGTAAAGGCCTTGTTCATTGAAGTTCCAACCACTATAATACTTACCTTATAAATTGTTTAACTCGTACTACTATTTCTAGTCTTAAACTCAATAGTTTCTTGCTAATTTAGAGCAACAATTAGAGCGTTGAACGGTTACTGAGGAAGAAGTTTGATAAAGTTCTATTGAACTCTAATTGTCTCTCTAAACTCCTTGGTAGCTGTGAAAACTTTGATAATCCTTTATGTTCTGACCACTACTCTATTGGAATTCTATTAAACAACTCTCACCTATCAAAAAACTCATCTTGTACTTCTTCAATTATATTGCCAATATTCCTATGTTTAAAGATGTGGAAAAAGGGCTTAACAAATAGATTATAGGGTTAGAGGCTTATAAATGTGTGAATCAACTGAGAGCTATTAAAGAAGAACTAAAAGAACTTAACAAAAGCTTCATTATTAATACTAAAGTGGCTAAACAATGAGTTCTTTAAGACTTAAAAATACTCAAAATTTTCTTAATATAAAATATAGGGATGATTCCTTAAAACAAACTGAAATAATTGTATCCTATAAGTGTAACATTCTCGTATTAAATAAAATGAAAAAATTACTTAGTTCAAAGAAAGAGATAAAAACATTAGGTTCTGTTGTAATATAGATAAGAACATAAGGTTCTGTCATATTGTAGTTTTAGCTAGAAGAAACATCAATTATATTTGGTCCTTATGGGCTCTTGGAGGTTAATTAATTAATGATTAGGATATAAAAAAAACTTAGCTATAAATCACTTTAAAAGTTTGCTTAGTAATAAGGATCACTCGCTCATTCACTCATACAAAAAAATGTCTCACAGGGTATCAAAGAAAAGGTTACAAATACATCGACCAAACCTTTCTCAATTTTAGAAATTGATATGTTCTTAATTGATTACACATTTGTTCCAAAACACTTAGTGATTAATGCTACAAAATGATTAAAATATTCACTTTATTTCATATTTGGTTTTAGGTACAAGTCAAAAGTGAAGGAGCTAAAGTGATTCTAAAGCACTATATTTGAGTTGTTTTTGAAGATTCACACTCATTTGTCTTCATGGAGCAAGAAGAAGAATGATTAGAATGAATATGAGACAAGAAAGCACTAAAAAAAGAATGAAGAATAACTTTGTCATGGCATGAGAAGCGTGACACTAGTGTCATGGATGTGACAGCCCATGTCACGCCTATGACATATACCATTTGTCCCATTTTAACCCTACTTTTTGGTATAAAACGATATACAGTGACAACAGAAATATTTTTTTGGGGTTTTTTTTTAAGCGTGTGAGCTCTTAGTTTTGAAATAGAGAAGGGGCAAATCTCCATTCATTTGGAGACCCGTGAAAGGATAGCTTCTCGACACTAGTTTGGAGGCTACATCGATGCCAACCTGATTAAGCATTTCTCTCATTATTTTTTGTTCTTTCTCTTAGGGATTGATTATGTTATCTTATTTTTAATATTTGGGTATTGTGTAAGAATGACTAAATGCTTTATTTGATTGTTTGTATTTAAGAACTCATTACTAGAATCTTCAACATAATTTGTAATTATTATGTTGAAATTCATTTATGGGAATTAATAGTTTTAGATCATTAAGGATACAATCCGTAATTGTTGTATTTTCGATTGGTTTCGAATCATTAGGGATAACGTAACCTACGTTAATGACCCAAGTGTACGTGGTTGTTGCCTTGATTAATCAGTTTTCCTAATTCTTAATGCGATTGCCCAATTGAATCTAGAGATTGTATCCTAGGTTATTTGGTAGTTAGGTTTAATTAACGAGCATCTCTTAATCAAATACAATTTAAGGGAAGACTGGGGTTAATAGAGCTCATTGTTAACCTATGATTAGTAGTTTCTAGGAGAGGTAAGAGAGTAACAAATCAATGAAGTATGTTCAATTGGGTGTAGGTAGAGATTAAATCGATGACAAACAGGTCCCTAACGATTTCATCACTTTCATCATTTTTGAATGTTTTCTTTAATTTGTTTTCATTATTTTAGTTTTCTTTTCTTATTTGAAAGATAAAACAAAACACTAATTGATTTTATTTCAAAAGCTTTACACCTACTCTCTGTGGGATCGACCTAGACTCGTCATTATTATAATTATAGGTCTAGTTATTTTGAGTAGTGTTACGATGTGCCACGTCAAAAATTAAGAATGCTCATTTTAGTTTGGGACTTTAAGGCTCAAAGTCCAAATGGATTTAATGCATTCATCTTCTAAAACATTTGGTATTTAATATGCAACACTATCATAAAGACTACTTAAGAATACTTCTCTATTAGTACCCTTCTTACTTAACTAAATAAAACTTATGTTTTCCTTATTCTTAAAACCCTAAAATCCTCTTCCCTACCTGATTATACACTTATTGTTTAAAAAGGTCAGAGCCAAGCTCTTATACTCTTGTTTAAAGCCTATTCTTAAATATATAATCAATGCTTGTTAAGGAACCTTTAAAATTACCATAGCAAACTTGGAATCAAGACTTGCACCCTCAAATTTGATCTTTAACAAATATTTTGACTCTCTTAGCTAACCTTTTATTTTCACTTTATAGAAAGACTAAATTCTCTACCAAATTTATTAAATGGTCCCACAATGCGTATCAATAATTTTCTATAATATTTTTAAACGGAGACCCTACCAAGCTCTTCAAAGCAAGCAAGGGTTTAAGATAAGGTGATCCCTTCTTTATATCTGTATTGAAATCCTTACAAGAATTATAGGGCATAAAAGAATGACAGAAGGTTTATTTAAATTTCAATATAAATATCATAAAGTTAACATCATAAGCTTATCATATGAAAATAACCAATTTCTATTATGTAAAGCTACTTCCATTTGAGTTCTTAACCAATTCTATAAATGATTTTAAGAGTCTAATTGGACTCTATATTAACCTAGCAAAGGGTGGCTTCGTCATCTCTAAAGGATGAGAAAATATGATTGAGTTTATTAATAATTTTCAAGCATAAGACTCCTCCTTTTAAATACTTGAGGATTTTTATAACCATAAGGGACGTGTTTTCAAGGATTATCAACCTCTAATTGAATCCTTACAGAAGAATTGAAGTAATTGGTGAAATAATTCTCCATCTCTAGCTAGGATACTATGATTAATCAACTTAACTCTCAATTATCATCATAAACATTGGAGCTTTCAGTTATCATTAACTATTTATATACTTAAGACCATTGAGAAACTAATGCATAATTTTTAGTCTAGGCAAGAAAATAATGCATAAAATGCCAAGATTAAGTGGACAAATGCCTACAAACCAAAGAAACAATGGCCTAGGCATCAAATCAATAAGATTTATTAACTAAGACAAATGCCTACAAACCAAAGAAACAATGGCCTAGGCATCAAATCAATAAGATTTATTAACTAAGTCCTCTAAGCTAAACATATCCGAAAAATTCTAGTTAATAAGGAAACTCTATGGTTGAGATGGATTCACATTCACTTTCTAAAGCGATTAAACTTCTAGTCTATCAAGACAAAAACAAACACATTATAGACCCTTAAGTAAATCTTGAATCTCTAGAACCTAGTGATTAGAGAATTCAAATGATTTATAGGAAATGGAAGGGATAATTAGCTTTGGTATGATAACTAGCATGGGCTTGTTCATTTTTTCCTTTTACATAACTATAACTATCTTAGGCCATCTGTCTTAAACATGTTTGAAGTTGTTGATATTATTAATTGAACTCACTGGAACTAGCATCCTCTTATAATCAGAGAATTCAAGGATATCATAAGTAGTTTACAAATGCTTGATCGAAATCATTCACTAATCAATCTTGCATGTAATTACTTATGCAAGACGAACAAAATGTAAATATAATATGATTTACCAAGCCCCCAACATCCCTAAATGTTTCTTTATATTTTAGCTAAGGCTAGCAATAAGAGATAGCTGCAAATTGTAAATTCCTTATAAATTGAGTCGTATACAATGATAATAAGGAAATGATAGATCATCTTCACTTTGCCTATTCTTTCATAACTCCTCTTTTGTTAAGGTTACTTACCTTATTTCATCTTCATTGTTTTCAAACTTCTTGGATTTGAATTATATATTGGACGAGCAACCTAAAAGTGCTGCAAAAACATGACACTATAAGTTTCAAGTAGGCTTTCAGTTGCATAGTTTATACAATTTAGATTGAAAGGAACTATAAGATCTTTAGGACACTAAGTTTCTGCTTGGTTGAACTTATATCAATAGAGCTTTTATCAGTAGAGCTTTTCTGAGAAGAGTTTTTTTAAAAAGTCAGTTGACTGTTTGGCTGTTAATTATAAAAATAGTTTTTTAAAAAGAGCTTTATATGGTAGACTATTTGGCAACATAAAAATAAAAAGTACTTTTATTAATTTTAACTATATTTTATTTTATATTAAAATTATTTATGCATATAAATATTATTTAAAATATATTAAACAATATACAAAGCACAATATATTAATTATTATATAATTTTAAATCATATGAAACATAAATGAAAATATATCTAACCAAATTTTTTGTATAGATTATAATATAAGTAATACTAATTTCAAAAATAAATATTAAAACATATAAAAAATTCAAATAATATTATATAAATTTCAAAATAAGCGTGAAGATATGTTTGTGGATATTGTGGGAATTATGTGTAAAGCATAAGGGTAAAAGAGACTAAAAATAGGCTCATTAATTGATATATAAAAAATTACCTGAAAAAGTGCTTTTTTTAAAAGTTCCAAATTTGAGCTTTTGAAAAAGCTGTATTTTAGCTTTTAAAAAAGTTATTTCTACTCCAAAAGTGCTTTTAAAGTTTACAGCTAAACACTCTTTTTTTTCCTTGAAATAGCTTTTGCGGTGAAAAAAAGTAATTTTCTACTCACCAAAACTGAACCAAGCGTACTCTAAAAGCACTCCTTGGTATGGATCGGGGAATCTTTAACGGTGATGACAAAGAAGGGAAAAAGCCCAGCTTAAATATACCGAACTCATGGAATCTGGTTAGAGAATTGTTTTGATCGCTTATTGTGTTTTCTTATAGAGTAATCCAGAGTAATCCAGCACTCTGCCTCTAAACTCAAAGTAGTGCTAATGACTTGCCAGAAGGAATTTCATGATAAATATTTATGGTACTATTTGCCTATAGCCTCAAGCTTGGGTTAATTCGCTCCCATTTGTATTTACTTAATTGCACTTTATTTGCTGTAATTTGTTCATCGGCTCTAGATAATTTTCTTGTATTTATTTTTAAAACTAATTTATTATTTAGTTATTTTGAATTCTAGATTATAATATTTATTTTGTAAGAGAGTCTCAAACTAGGAATTTTTGCGTCAAATTATTTCCTTCCTCTATTATCTTAATTATCATACAAAGAAGTGTGTAATAGTATATCACAATTCCTTTCATCGGTGCGATTTCTACAATTATCCATGAAACATCAATTTATGTGACTTGATAACTATGTCTGCTACGACAATCTTATTCACAATTGCTTCCTAAAACATATTTACTATGCACATGCATGTCAACTTTTCTTTTGCAGTGGAATTTAAAAATATAAACCTAAACACTAAAATAAACCCTATGGAGATAAATACTAAGTAGCATAAAGTCCAAATCCATGGCAGAGACAAAATAAGAATGGGTGAGCATTAGAAGCAACTAGCGGAGGGGTCGCCACGAATGCTCCTTTTCACTACGTGTCCTTTTGGCCACGAACAGTGTCGCACAATCTGGCGCCGAAAGCTTTTTCCTATTCCTATTATATGCTATGATTGCTACAAATCAGTGAATTACTGCTTTTGCTGCCGCTGCGTTGTATCATTTTTACGACTACAAATAGGCAATAGCAGCATTTGAAAACACTGAGCAGCTCTCTTTGTATGTAATCTTCTTTCAGAGATATTGAGAGCTTGAATATGGTGATCGCAACAGCCAGAGACTCTGAGGAGCATCTGGACTCCACTTTTGCTTCCAGATATGCACTCTCTCCAATTCCAAGGTACGGTACTCGGTAACTTCTGAATTGTTTCCATGTGTTCAATCAAGTGTTTCAGAATCTTCAAAAGCTTAATTTTTTCCTTCACTTAAAAAAGAGCTTGCTTTCCTGTTGGGTTTATCCAATGAATGGACATATATGTAACAGCGAAATAGCTGGATGTCTCCGCGTGTAGGTTGAAGATGCCAGAGAAGCCTATGCCAAAGGAAGTAGCTTTTCAGCTTATAAATGACGAGATGATGCTTGATGGGAATCCAAGGCTCAACTTGGCTTCTTTCGTAACTACTTGGATGGAACCAGAGTGCAACAATCTCATTATGGCTTCGCTTAACAAGAATTACGTTGACATGGACGAGTACCCTATTACCACTGAGCTCCAGGTATTCATGATATTCTCATTATTTTTATTGTTGATCACCAGTTAACCAGTCCTCAAAAGCTGTCTAATTTAAGTTGTCTGTGGACAGAACCGGTGTGTGAATATGATTGCCCACCTCTGTCATGCTCCTGTTGGAGATGATGAAACAGCAGTTGGGGTTGGTACAGTGGGATCATCCGAAGCTATAATGCTTGCTGGTTTAGCCTTAAAAAGAAAGTGGAAGAACAAGAGAGAAAAAGAGGGAAAACCCTTTGATAAGCCCAATGTAGTCACCGGAGCCAATGTGCAGGTGAGTTTAAAATTTGGACACCAATAATTTAAGGGGAGTGTTTCTCCACTTTTCGAGTAATTATACTCGAATGCTCTTCCAATACGGAATATGTCGTTTTCTCCTGTTTTCGAGCAATTAAACTTGAATGCTCTTCCAGTACGGAATATGTTTTAAATATGTTATTTGTAATTATGCTTAATGTTATTTAACATTTTGATCTTAGGCAGTACATGAATTTGCAGCAGCTCTTTTCTACAGGCATCGGCACACTTTTGATAAAAACTTGTGAAATATTGGTCAAGAATCCAGTTAAATTATCCTCAAAATGATGGGTTTTGCAGGTTTGTTGGGAGAAGTTTGCAAGGTACTTTGAGGTTGAGCTCAAAGAGGTGAAACTGACTGAGGGCTGTTATGTGGTGGACCCAGTGAAAGCAGTTGAGATGGTCGATGAGAACACTATATGTGTTGCAGCAATTCTCGGATCAACCCTTAATGGAGAGTTCGAGGATGTGAAACTTGTAAATGAATTGCTTACACGGAAGAATGCGGAGACTGGTTGGGACACCCCGATTCACGTTGATGCTGCAAGTGGTGGATTCGTTGCTCCTTTCATTTATCCAGACCTCCAATGGGACTTCCGTCTGCCGTTGGTGAAAAGCATTAATGTCAGTGGTCACAAGTATGGCCTTGTTTATCCTGGTGTTGGTTGGGTAGTCTGGAGGACTAAAGAAGACTTGCCAGAAGAGCTTGTCTTTCACATCAACTACCTTGGATCTGATCAGCCCACTTTCACTCTCAATTTTTCCAAGGGTAATAAAACTCGCAGATTTGCTAACTAAAATTAGGTAACTTTGATGTTTTTATGGTTTATGTTCGTCGATATCAAGTGAAAGGGCTTCATGGAATGCTGAAGAAAACTTTGAACAATCAACTCCTAAAGTTTCCTACTTCAGAACCGTCCTTCCTAACTCTGTTGTTTTTTACCTTTCCTATTTCTATTAAACCCTTTTCTCATTTTCTTCAGGTTCTAGTCAAATAATTGCTCAATATTATCAGTTCATACGGCTTGGTTTTCAGGTACTCGTGTATACTCAAATCTTCAGTTTCTGCTTTGCTGACAATTTCAGAAATCTCTATTTCACCGTTCAAAGATATGTCCAAAGCTTTTACAGCTTGGAAAGGATATATATGCAGTGAAAAAGTGAATTGATATTATGAATCCTAATTTCAAAAAAGAAACAGCACTTTTGTAAATTAATCGGTTCTCGATTACTAATGTCTACTTGATTAGCGCTCAATTGAAGATTGAACGCTGCTAACTATTGATCCAATATGCCAAGTGAAAAGAAGAAGTTAACAAAACTTGCATCAACTATAGTGGTTATATTAATGATTTGTATATCTCATATTCTTTTTTGATGTTTGGTTTCTTATTTTGTTTCATAATTGACAAGGGTTACAGAAATGTAATTAAAAATTGCATGGAGAATGCAAAACTGCTGAAAGAAGGAATAGAAAAGACTGGTCGCTTTGAAATTATCTCCAAGGATGTTGGGGTGCCTCTTGTGGCCTTCTCCCTAAAAGACAGTAGTAAACACACAGTGTTTGACATAGCTGAGAGTTTAAGGAGATTTGGATGGACAATACCAGCATACACAATGCCTGCTGATGCCCAACATGTCGCTGTCCTTCGAGTGGTGATCAGAGAGGACTTTAGCCGGGGCCTTGCAGTGAGACTCCTCTCACACATTGAACAAGTTTTGAAGGAAATGGATCTATTCCCTGGTCATGCTTCTACGAAAACGGTACATGTTACACGCGCTACTGACAAGTCACTTCAGATTGAGAGCAGCGGAGGCAAGAAAATTTCTGAAAAGAGGATGCAGGAATGGAAACGGGAAGAAGAAATAGCCCAATATTGGAGGCGGCTTGTGGATGAAAAGAGAACTGGAGTCTGCTGAAGGCATCTCCTCTGCGTGTCTACAGTACTGTTGAATATTTTATTTAGTTTAGTTGCTGACATGTCATTTTACATGTTAGCTATAATGAAAGGTTGCGTTTGCTATATTTAAAGGTCGTGTTGGTAGCTAAATTGAGTTTGAAAGGGTATGATGATTATATGTCATTGCATAAATGCACGTAACTGCAGTACAACATTGTATATTTAATATAGTTGATTGGCTGAATGAAATGATATAGACTACCATTTATATGTCATAATTTTATATACGTTTATGTTTGTTTAACATAAACTATTTCAGACTTAAACTCTTTTCATAAACTATACAATTGGTATCAGAGCACTTGTATCTTGAGGGACCTGTATTGAGTATAAAGAATGACTTCCAATGAATTTCACCGAGACCACCCCCTGTTTTCAATGGTGAAAATTATCAAGTCTAGGTAGTGAAAATGATTCTTTATTTGGAGGCTGTTGATATTTGGGAAGCTGTTGAAACAGATTATGATGTCAATCCTTTGCCAAACAATCCTACTATGCAGCAATTAAAGATGCACAAAGAAAGGATGACAAAAAAGTTCAAGGCAAAGTCATGTCTTCATTTAGCGGTATCAAATGCCTTATTTACCAGAATAATGAATCTGGATTTTGCATATGCTATTTGGAAATATCTAAAGGAGGAGTTTCAAGGAAATGCTAGAACAAAAAGCATGAAAATCTTGAACTTCAGACATGAATTCGAGTTGCAGCAAATGAAGGAGTCTGAAATAGTGAAGGAATATGTTGACAGACTTCTACAAGTTGTCAACAAAATTAGATTGCTTGGAGAAGCCTTGACTAACAAGAGGGTTGTTGAAAAAATTCTTGTAACCTTACCAGAAAGGTTTGAAGCCAAGATTTCTGCATTGGAAGAATCTCGTGATTTGTCAGAAATTTCATTGGCAGAACTTATAAGTGCTTTGCAAGCACAAGAGCAAAGAAGATTGATACATGAAGATGGGTCTGTTGAAGGTGCTATGGAGGCAAAATTCAAAAATCAAGATTACAATAAAAATAAGAAGAAATGGAAAAAATGCTATTCAAAGAAATTTGGTGATAAACATATACATGGTGGTAGCAGCAATATCTTTACTAGTACAAATGGAAAGGAGAAAAAAACATGTCAACATTGTGGCAAAAGTAATCATCCTCATTTCAAATGTTGGTGGAGACCAAATATGCGTTGCAGAAATTGTCATGAATTGGGACATATAGATAAAGTTTGCAAATTGAAATCTTCTCAAGAAAATGTAGACGTAAAAACAGCAGCTGGTGGATAATATCTGTAATACAAAGTAAATGACCAATACTATACTACTAATCAGGAGCTGGTGGATCGTCTGGTAGGTGCGGTTGCCGTTGCCCTTCAATTCATCGATCTCTCGACAGAGCTGAGCGTATAGATTCAATGACTGTTGTTGCGCTGCTATCGTTTGTTGTTGTGCAACCATCGACTCTTGCAACTGACGCACCTCTTCTAACGTCTGTTGCAACTGAGTGGACAATGTCTGTACCGTGCTCTCAAGCACCTCCACTTTGTTTGACCGCCTAGTAGATTGCGAATAACAAGTATTCGCAAATAATCCTAGTCCGAATATTCTCCCACAACGATCCTACCACCAACTGCTTCCAAGTACGTGTCAGTCTCATCAATATTTTCGGATTGCTGAGACCGCAGCTCAATAGTTTGTTGTATTTGGTCCTATCAAAAAGTAATGTTATATTTAATAAGTGATAATGATGAAGAATATTATTAATATTAAATCATAAATTTCACTTACATTTACTTCTCTACAACGTTCATTGACGAACACATAAATGTTATAATTCAATCATTTCAATATATTTGGAAGTTGAAACTTACATATTGCTCGAACCATCGAGCAAAGTAGCTTCCAGCTTCTTTATTGATATCATCCTATGATTTGTCCGGCATGAGCTCCCGTAATAATTCCTTATATAATCTAAAAACATTATTATAGTTTCAAGTTATGAATACCAGTAACCGATTTGAAAACCAAAATAATCACTTGATACTTACTGCACGAATGGTTTAACCTCTTTACAGTTCGATAAAATGTATCTATGAGTAGCCTCAATTTCTTCCTCTGTTAACATCCTTCTTGTTGAACGTCCATATGACTGTCCCGGGTAAATGAAGATGGATAACTTACCATCAACATCAGTAGTTTCTCCCCCATTGTCATTACAAGAAACTTTTCTTTCTCTTGTTTGAACATATGGCTCAAAATAATGTAAACAAAATGTACTAGCTTCCTCTACTAAATAAGCATTACATATTGAACCTTCAACTCTAGCCTTGTTCTTCACATTTTTCTTTAAGTGATACAAATATCTATATGAGTGGATAAGGTTAAACGAATTGATTAATGAAAACTTGATAAATTGACTTCAAGAAAGGTTCAATGTAATTGAATTACGTACCTCTTAAATGGATACATCCAAAGATATTGCACTAGATCGGCTAGTTTAGCCTCTGTGCTAAATGGACAAGTGGATGCTCTATATAGTCAAAGAAGCTTGGAGGAAATATCCCTTCTAACTTGCATAAAAT
>JANQBM010000007.1:7491206-7507625 GCA_025594535.1 Erythroxylum domingense
TTGTGGGTTGTGAAGGGACTACCAGTGCCGGAGAAGGGAATGATAACTGAGAAGAGAAGATGGTTGAAGAAGCAACCGGTTTTGGACGGTTCACTGAAAAACCGACCGGTTTGATGATAAATTGGTCGGTTTTAATATATAGAGGTTATTAGGTGAAATCGAATCGGATCACTGACCGGTTCAAACTTTTTTCGGTGGGACCGGCCAGTCCAGTCCGGTTTTTAAAACCTTGCCTTTTGGACCTCGAAAAAATCCTAGGGCTACCCAAAACACAAGAGAATATAAAAAGAACAAAAAGAGGTAGAGAGAGGAGTTTTTGACATCAGCAACCTTGAGAAACCCTAGAAAGAGATCATTGAGAGATAGAGGAAGAGAAGAAGGAAGAGAGAAGAGGAGAAGAAGTTGACTCCAAGTAGTTCCCGGATCAGGAGGTTTCTCGACGTCACTACCTCCTGTCATCCATTTTAGATTGTATTTCCTATTTTTTCGGTTTTATTATTGTATAGAATTAGATTAAATAGTTGATGATAGGATTTAGAATGTCGAGGATATTCTTAACTCATCTTCGAAATTTTATTCTTAAATTAACGAGAATTTGATTGTTTATGTGTTTATTGGATATTGTTGTGGTTTGATTCTGCTATTGCATAATTCGATAATAAACAGAAAGGGTGAATCAAATGAAAAATGATTAAATTGGACTAACGAGTGTTAGGTGATTTAATAGAAACCAAAATTAGATTAGATCGATAATTTGTGCAGAGAGAGATCTTGTACAAGTTTTTGATAGTTTATTAGAGAACTTCAGAACTAATTAGAGCTTTGGATAAGTTGTGAATTGAGAGATTGCAATCTTCATAATCTAATTAGGGTTTATTATTCAGGGTTAATGGTTATAACTCTAGAGAGAGTAATCAACCATATGATAGTCTAGAACCAACAATCCAATAATTCATAATCAGTTAAGTTAGCGTTAAGGATAGGTAAAATTCTCTTTCTCTCAATTGGTAATTTCCTTCAGTTGATTATTGGGTATGCTGCAAATTGCTTAACAATTATTATTTTTGTGTTTGGTTCTTAATTTTATTGATTGAATTAAATTCTTGTATTAGTTTTATTGTATCTTAAATTTTTGTTATTTGTTTCTGGCCTTAGATTTTAGGATTAGATTAGTTCCCTCATGGGATCTACATCTTTGCTAGTATGCTAGCGAACCGTGTACTTGCGGATTATCGAGGGTTAATAATTAAAACTTACACATAACCAAATCCAATCAGATGTCGATGCAGACAACCTGGTTAAACATTCCTTCCTTGTATTCATTGTTTCTTTCTATATTTAGAAATTCATTATGTTATCCGATGTGTATAGATTTGGGTATTGTGAAAAGATGATTTTACTGCATTCATTAGATCATTTTATTACAAGCCTATTGTTAGAATTTCAATATAATCCGTAATTGTTATATTTGAAATTCATTTGTAGCAACTATTGGTTCGTAATCATTAGGCATATCATAATCTAGGTTAAATGACGCATTGTATGTGGTTGTTGCCTTAATTAATCGGTTTTCCTAATTTGTAATGTGATTACCTAATTGAATGTAGGGATCATATCCTAAGTTATTCAGTTGCTAGGTTTAATTAACGAACATATCTTGATTAAACGCAACATAAGGGAAAACTCAAGTTAATAGATTAACCTACGATTAATAGTTTCTAGGAAAGGTTTGAGAATTAAAAATCATCGAAATATGTTTAACTAGGGTATAGGCCGAGATAGAACCAAAGACTCAGATTCCTAACGAATTTATCACTTCATCAATTTTCATGTTTTTTTAATTTTTTTCTTAGGTTAGTTTTATTTTATTTTCTTATTTCAAATCATCCAAACCCCCCAAAACCTAAACAATGATTAATTTCATTTCAATAACTTTACACACACTCTCTGTGGGATCAACCTAAACTCACCATTATTATAGTAGTAGTCTAGTTTTTATTTTGACTAGCATTACAATACGCTATCAGATATATGCCAGTTGTCCACACCACAACATTTTAGAGCAACTTCTTATCCAATATTTCTATGAAGGACTGCTACCAATGTAGAGGATTTTGGTTGATGCAACGAGTGATGGGGCACTTTGTGAGAAGACTCCCATTGAGGCCAGGATTCTGTTTGTACGGATGGCCGCTAATGCACAACAATTTAACACTTGTAAAGACGTTTGACGAGTAAACGAGGTAAGTACTTCATCTATCGAACATTGTCTAGATGAACTAACATCTTTTTTTAGACAGATTGCAATTGGACAAGAATAAGTGAAAATATGCAGGATATGTTCAAACATAAGCCATCCGACTGATGAGTGTCTGACACTATAAAAGGGAAGTATAGAGTATGTGAATGGTACAAGAGGGAACTTTTCGAATCAATATAACTCATACTCGCAGGCATATAACCCAGGCTGGAAGGATCACCCCAACTTAAGTTATAGAGAGAATAGGTAATAGAATTACTTCTAAAGTCAGTTACAAGGAGAACAAGGATTTTAACAAGGCCACAAGGAGCACAGGGAGCCTCCTCGTCCAATTCAGATAATTCTCTAGATGAATTGATCAAGCTCTTAATGCTAACAATCTCCAATTTCAACATAACCTATAGCAGCTGCTGCAATAATTTTAGCAAGGAATACAACAATTCTAGCAGGAGACAAAGGTGAGCGTACAAAATATGGAAAACCAAATGGGCCAGATGGCAGTGAGGCTAAATCATCTCGAATCTCAAAGTGAAGGAAAATTGTCATCCCAACCCGAGGTGAGCCTGTCTGATGATTAAAACCTTTTTAAACGATAGGAGCTAGTTAGTTAATAGAAGCCTTTTATGGGATAGGACCCTGCCTAAACAAAAGGAGCCTATTAAATAATAAATCCTGTTAAAATAGTTTAAAAATAGTAGGCTCTTGTTAAAACTGAAAGGAACCTCTTGCAAGTTGAAAACAAAAGAGGTCTTTATAAAGGTGAAGGAACCTCTTAAAAACAACACACACACAATATAATGCAGAAATTTAAAAGTTAAAGAGAGAGAGAAGAAAGACGCAGTCGATTTATACTAGTTCAGCTTACAACCTAAGCCTACGTCTAGTCCTCAAGTATCTAACTTGAGTGTTTCACTATAAAAACCGAGTATTAAATTTGACGAGCCTCTCTAAGCTCACAATTACATATTTTTCAAGATTCTTTAACCTTTCACACTCAAAGTGTATAACAAGTTTTTAAAAAGCTCACAAAAAAACAAAATAAAAATTTCTCGCTTGATAGAATGATTTCACTTTCTAAAGCACAATAGTAACGATATGATTCTCAAGAGTATAGATGCTACTCAAAATGTTTTGACAGTTTGAATATGTTCATTCTGCTTCATAAGTTTTGTTACTCTTCCTTAAATAGTTAATTTCTTTAATTAACCACTACTTCACTCACATCTTTAGTCAACTCGATGGATTCAACCTTGAATAACTTCGATGTCATCTTTGCCAAAAATATTCTAGTAATCACAGAGCTAATATATGACCTTCATAATTACTAGGATCCTTTCGGATAAACTATTTCTAATAAGGTAAGTTCATAAAGAAGATTCCTGGAAGAAAGAAAACATATTTCTTATTATTTTATTTCTTTTTTTGAGAATTAGGTCGTTAATTTTACAACGAAATAAATTTAATTTGAATTTTGAAATATTATACAGTTATCATCAAAATTGTTAAATGTAAACCTGAAGCTAATAAGAGTAAGGTTGCGTACTATCAAACCTCCCCAAATTTCACATTAGTTCAGGATTCAACTGGGCGTTAATGATAGTGATGATGATTGTTAAGGCATTTATACCCAAGATGATGAGCAGAATATCCTAGGTAAATACATTGCTTAGAATGAAAGGAAATTTTGTTGGTGTTATATGGTCGGAGTAAAGGGCAAATAGCACCAGGGTAAATAGCATAACCAAAAACTCTTAGAAATTGATAATTTGGCTTGTTATTAAAAACGACTTGAAAATGGTTTTTATACAGCAGTGAAGAAGAGGGTAATCTATTTATAAGAAATACTACTATTTCGAACGCAAACTGTCAATATTTAAATGGTTCTCCACGATGACCACGTAAAGCAAGGCTTATATCAGCAATGTGTCGTTCCATTTTGTTCATGAATATGTGGACACATGATTATATAGACAATTGTTAGGTCCTAAGAATATTTGTGTAAGAATCGATATTCTCCTCCCCACTCTGATCGAAATTGTTTAAATGAATAATTACATTATTTTTTAACAAGAGTTAGAAATTGACTACGAGGGACTTCACTTTTTCACTTCATGGGAAAAAGCCAAGTAAACAAAGAGTAATTATCAATAAAAATTATAAAGTATTTGTGACCAAAAGAAGAACAAATTGGTGTTGGATCTCAGACAGCAGAGTGAATTAATTCAAGAGGACTAGAACTTTAATGAGAAGTTAATGGTAAATGAATTCTATGCGTCTTGCCTAACAACAAGTTGCACATTTATTAGCAAATAAAGTAGAGGACGAACAAGGCAATTGAAATTAATTGACTAAACTACGAACAGTTTGGTAATTAGAGTGTCCAAAATACAAGCATGCAAATCCCCCAATCCTGTGAGAAAGGCAATGACATTCAATTTGTCTTGGTTATGAAGAACACCGCATTCCGTGTACCATGACTTCCTTGGTAATCTTGTCCTTCACAAGTCAATGATCATAATGAAATTCAAAAAACGTAATTATTATCATGACAAAATTGTTGAACAGATAATAATGGTTTGATTGCATTCGAGACCTGTAAAATATTATTTAAAAGTGGAGACTTAATGGAAATGCAAAATATTTAATTTTGTACCATTTCCAACAACCAACTTATCCTTATCCTTGTAATCATCCAAGATTTGAAAATAAGATAAATCCGGTGTAACATGATGACTTGCTCCAGTATCACAATTCACAATACAAGCGAATGTCTCTGTCGAGCTGAGATGTGGGGGCACCTGAAGTGGACGATTCTACCTTTTTGAGTGCAAGGATACAAGCAAATGACTGATCGATTACGGAGTTAATACTATCGTTAATCGTAGACGGACAAAATTTTCGTCAAATCGGCACCTATAATCAAGAGTTGTGTGATTATTGGATCCATAAATTTGACAAGCAATCAAACCTGATCAGTTTCCTAGTTTCCTTGAGACTAAAATGGAGAAAATCCAAAGGAGAATCCACGTTTTCCTCTTTGTCCAAGTCCAAAGCCGTACTGGTTTGGAAATGCGAGGGTTGTGCTAACAACTGATTTGTGCAAAGATTGACCGTAGTAACAGAAGACTGAAATCAATTAACTAGATTTCTTAAAATTAAGAAAAATATTTTTCTAAGTAGTTAAGAAAGGTCTTTCTTAATTTTATTTATTTATTTTAATATGACTGAGATAAATTAAATTTATAATTTATTTGCTTATAGAATTGTCATTCTATTTATTTAGAAATTATTTCTTTATTTACAAATAATAAGTTTCTTGATTTTTTAGAAAATATGTTTCTCAATTAAACTTTGAAAAGTATTTTCATTTATTAATTAAGAAAATTGAGTTTTCTTTAATAATGTTGAAAATGGTTTTCAAATTTATTAAAGAAAGATTTTCTATTAATTAAGAAATTAATCTCTAAATAAATAATATAAATTACTTTCTTAATTAAATTTCAAAGTGTTTTATTTAATTTTGAAATTAGTTTCCTTTTAATGTTAAAAAATAGTTTTCTAATTAAAGAGAAGTAATTTCTAACGAGATTAAAAATAGTAATTTCTAATTAGATTAGAAATAGTTTTCTAATCTAATTAGAATGTATTACTTGTATAACTTTGAAAAGGAGTTTTTCTAAATTATAATAAGTAAGAAGAATATTTATTGAAAATTGATTTCAATTAAATTTTGTTAAAGGAGTTAATATAATTGGAAATAGTTTCCACTTCGATTTGAAAATTGTTTAAAACCAAATTAAATTTCTATTTAGAATAAGAATTTAATTCATTAAGGAACCAATGAGTTTTATCTAATTTAATTTTTCCAAAGAGTTGGAAATATTATTTTAGATTATAAAGATCAATAACTAGAATCAAATAAAGCATGATGTTTTATGCATATAATTTGATTATGAGTGCATAAGTTGCATACTTTATTTATATGTTTAATATATAAATTGGATATCCCCAGACCCTGCTCCTCGACGAATTTCAACTGTGTATTGATGATGATGATAGATGCATGTTAAATTGTATATTTTATATGTGTGATATTTTATATGCAATTATGTGTTTCATGAGATGAATGAAATTAAATACCTCGTTAAAATATTAAGTACATATTGAGAACATAATTGTTGCCTTCCATTGTTATAATAATAAACCAGAGTTATGTTTATTGTTAGGCTTATTGAGCAAAGGCAAGGTCAATTTAACTGAAATATGTTTAGTCTTATGACAGTAGGTTCTTCTTAACTAAATTTATTTTATTTGGATTAGCAAACACATGATCACATGAATTTAAAGACAATGTTAGGAATAACATATAAGATATGTTTTGGCAAGAGTTATCACCTAATTTAAGTTTATTTGGTTTATTGAGCAAACTTAAGATCAACTATATTTGAAAGAGATCCTAGCATTAGAAAGATTAGGGTAATCTTTCCGAATAGTATTTAGGGTTATTATTTTGAATAAAATAGTGGAAGTAACCAAATAAATGATTAAAATCCTAATCTCATTTGGTAGTCATGACATATAATTAATTACTTGTTTCTTATATTTAGTTTTATTCTAAGTGGAATTTATCTTGCTTAGCATAGTTGATAATAAGTGAGAGAACCAATTTCTTAGATATAGGTTATGTTTGAAAAGAGTTCTCAAAGTTAGATAGAGAATTGTATGCTCATTATGTTATTTTGCTATAATCCCTATTGAGGACTCAGTGACAATGGTTTAGAGATATGTAAAAATCATAAAGATGATAAAATATATTGACATTTGAGTTGACTCATGTCTCATAAACACTGACGATAACATGTAAGATGTAAGTCAACAACATGATAGCAAGATGCAAGAGGTTGCATAGAGTAGAGCTGAAATGTATAGTGCCTTGTTAGAATTGTTCCACTTAATTTAGCCTACTAAAAGCATAAACAAACATTAAAGACATTTGCTATAGAATTTTAATAGTTATCATTAGAATAAATGATTGTATGATTTTTCTTACCTATAAGAAATATTACAGAGATCATATATATCTCTAGCTCATGCTTATGAGTATTTGATACAAAATTTAGATTTAACATTATTATAATTAGATTGTTAAGTAAAATTAGTTAATTCAATTACATACAAATAGTTTGTATGTGTTGGATCAAAGGATAATTATGCTTAACATAAATGGCAAGAATAAAATTTGGATTACCGAGACTTTTATTTTTTAATTTGTTTTTAACTAAATCAACATAACGATATTCACAAAGTTACACACAAAGATATGTGTATCCTTTTGATTATCAATCACATAAAACTTGTGAAAATTGTCAAGTTGAAGAATAAACAAATCAATCTTTTGTGAAATGATGATGATAATATTGAATTGTTAAATTTATACATCACTTGTATTGGATGGAATAACAATTCATAAAAGGATGATACTTATGTTTCATTATATTACTAAAGAATTTATGTGACATAGCCATATGTATTAAACGAAATGTTGATTTAAAATTTTGAAAAAATCAAATTGTTTAAATCTAAGTAGAAATTAAGCATTAAAAACACTGAAGCACTTTGATGAGATATTTATGGTAAGTTTTAAATTTTCGATTATATATAGGAAATGAGATTCTTTGGTTAATACCTTCATAACAAAATTCCATTAGAGTATGGATTTATGTAAGGAAGAAAATACAATATGAGATATTGTGTGATGAAATATTATTTTCCCTATAGCTATGCCTAGTACTATGGCTTATCTTCAGTTGTTCTAGTTGAATTAGTTAGCAAGATTTCATATTAGATATGAAATGCTAAGTCTTTGAAAAAGTAAAAGTTAATGATTTAAAGAACTGATGCTTAGTTGAAGCATAGATTATCCATTACGCTTATAACTAAATTGGATAATAAAGTTTTATGAGACATCAAAAATGTTGGATATAATCTTATAGACCTATGAAAAAAATTGTTTGTTTCAATGTATTTCTATAGGAGAATGGTTCTCAAGATAAGTTGTGGAAATATAATTAAATTTGAAAAGTTCAAATCTAATGACAGTACATCTAATTGGATCTGATGCCTTTGTTGATACATTTGATTTATAGTTGAAAGGTTACAGGATGTTGAAAGATTCACTTTAATGATGAATTCAAAGAGCTTGTTTTGGAGATGATTATGAATTTATCATGTTTACAATAAGGTTACTGGGAGTATAGTTGCCCTCTTCATTCAAAGTATGTAGAGACATATTGCTCACAGAGAACAATAATTTTAATTTTTAATTGTTGAAAATATACTTACCCAAGAACAACTCTTGTTGGATAAGAAAAAAGTAATAGCTTAATTCGTAATAGCTTAATCCTGGAAATTAGATCTATAGAGATAGATTGGAAATTGTTTACCTATCCTAAGTCCAACTACATAGGTAATGTACTAACAATTTTTAATATTTGAAATATCTGATACTTGTGAATTACTAAAGATATTCATTATTATATATAATTTGATATTTGAGTTCTAAGTTATAAGGATATTAACTTTAGAAGTTAATCCTAATTAAGATCTATTTACTTAGAACAATATCATTCAAGATTAGAAAGGTTTCAATGTGGTAGTGGTTGCTAATTAAGTCATAATACATTTTTCATTTAGTGGAAATGATTAATTAAATCAATAATTTCTTTAATGAACTTGATATAGTTCCTTGCATTGTTCAAGATAATGTACTATAGAACATTATAGTCATTAGGCATGAAAAAGAGCTAAGGACTCATTAAAGATCCAAAGATGTGTTTAGGCAATTTTTCTTAATTATAATGATAAATAAGATGAAATTTGTAAAATTTAAACAAGTTCTCACTATAGAGAATTTTATAGAATTCTCTCATTAAGCCACTATCCTAGTAGTAGCATGATCGTCATATGGTAATACGGTATAAGATACTTAAACGATTGGATTAGTACAAATGGGATATCGTTGGTTTATTCCCCATAGCCAATCGATTTATTTATAGTTTAGTGATAATTAGTTAAAGGTATTCTTTATCTTATACATGTTTAGATATATATGTTAAATTTCGTGAGATATGTATACATTACAAGTGAAATTATAATGAGATTATAATTATGAGATTTATATTGCATTTTTGTATTATCTCTAAATTGTTCCAATTTATTATTCTATTAAAACTGGACATTAGTAGCACACGTTTTGTTTTTCTTTAAAGGCATTTTCTATAGAATGATAATAGTTATCATTAGAAGAAATGATTGTATGATTTTTCTTGCCTATAAGAAATATGATAGAGATCATATATATTTCTAGCTCATGCTTGTGAGTATTTGATACTGAATTTAGATTCAACATTATTATAATTAGATTGTTAAGTAAAAGTAGTTGATTCAATTACATAAAAATAGTTTATATGTGTTGGATCAAAGGATACTTATGCTTAACATAAATGGAAAGAATAAATGTTGGATAATCAAGTCTATCATTTTACGCCTTGTTAGTTAAATCAACATAACGAGATTCACAAATTTACATATAAGGATATGTATATCCTTTTGATGATGAATCATATGAAACTTATGGAACTTGTCTAGTTAAAGAATAACCAAATCAACCTTTTGTGAAAGGATGATGATAGTATTGAATTGTTAAATTTATACATGTGATGTATTGGATGGAATAACAGTTCCTAAAAGGATGATACTTATGTTTCATTTTATGACTAACGACTTTATGTGACATAGTCATATGTATTAAATAAAATGTTAATTTAAATTTTTGAAAAATTCAAATTGTTTCACACTTCGATGAGATATTTATGGTGAGTTTTAAATTTTCAATTATATATAGGGAATGAGATTCTCTAGTGAATACCTTCATAACAAAATTGCATAAGAGTATGGATTTGTGTAAAAAAGAAAATACAATATGAGATATTGTATGATGCAATATTATTTTCCCTATATTTATACGTAGTACTATGACTTGTCTTCAATAGTTCTAGTTGAATCAATTAGCAAGATTTCACATTAGATATGAAATGCTAAGTCTTTGAAAGAGTCAAAGTTAATAATTTAAGGATCTAATGCTTAGTTGAACGATAGATTATCTATTAAGTTTAGTACTAAATTGGATAATAAAAGTTAATGAGACATCAAAAAAGTTGGATATAATCTTATAGACCTATGAAACAAATTGTTTGTTTCAATGTATTTTTTATAAGAGAATGGTTCTCATGACAAGTTGTGGAAGTAAAATGAAATTTGAAAAGTTCAAATCTAATTGGAACTAGTGTCGTTGTTGATACATTTGATTTCTAGTTGAAAGGTTACGAGATGTTGAAAGATTCACTTTAATGATAAATTCAAAGACTTTATTTTGGAGATGATTATGAATTTATCATGTTTATAATAAGGTTACTGGAAATATAGTTTTCCTCTTTATTGGGAGTATGTAGAGACATATTGTTCACAGATAACAACAATTTTAATTTTCAATTGTTAAAAATATACTTGCCGAAGAACAACTCTTGTTGGATATGAAAAAGGTAATAGCTTAATTCTAGGAATTAGATCTATCTAGATATATTGGAAGTTGTTTACCTATCCTAAGTCCAACTACAGAGGTAATGTACTAAAGATTTTTAATATTTGAGATACCTAATAAGTGTGAAGTATTAAACATATTCATTATTATATATAATTTGATATATAAGTTCATGATTATAAGGATATTAACTTTAGAAGTTATTCCTAGTTAAGATCTATTTACTTAGAACAATATCATTCAAGATTAGAAATGTTTCAATGTAGTAATGGTTGCTCATTAAGTCATAATACGTTTTTCATTTAGTGAAAATGATTAATTGGATCAATAAGTTCTTTAATGAACTTGATATAGTTCCTTGTATTGTTTAAGACAATATTGTACTGCAGAACATTAGAGTCATTAGGCATGTAAAATGAGCTAAGGCATCATTAAAGATCCAAATATGTGTTTATGCAATTTTTCTTAATTATGATGATAAATAAGATGAAAGTTTTAAAGTTTAAGTAAGTGCTCACTATAGAGAATTTTATAAAATTCTCTCATTAGGCCACTATCCCAGCAGTAGCATGATCGTCATATGGTAATATAGTATAAGATACTTAAATGATTGGCTTAGTACAAATGGGAGATCGTTGGTTTATGCCCTACAGACAATCGATTTGTTTGAAGTTTAGTGACAATTAGTTAACAACATTCTTTATCTTATACATGTTTGGATGTATATGATAAATTCCATGAAATTTTTATACATTGCAAATGAAATTATAATGAGATTATAATGATGAGATTCATATTGCATTTATGTATTATTCCTAAATTTTTCCTAGTTTTTATTCTATTAAGACTGGACATTAGTAGAACACGTTTTGTTTTTCCTTATGAAGGAAGTAGTCGATCTCATAGACTAAGAGATACTTAAACAAACATATGGTTGCTTGTTAAAGAATAAGTTCTTTGAACTGACCCAATATGAGAAATCCATTTGGAGCATTACTTGTATGTTTATAGAAATTTTCATTATGATGATTATATAGGTGATAATCTAACTTGAGGTCTCCAAAGTTATCTTGTATAGGTATTGCTATGTTTTGATACTACTTATGACCTATTCTAATGATGGATATCTCATTCAGTAGTCGTTGTACTATCCTGTTTTTCCACACTGAGGTTTAGATCCCTAGATTTATATATATGAGAAAGATCAATTAGAAAATAGAAAATGCATTACAATTATAAGCATATCACTAGCATAAGAATACACACACATGATTATTGATGTTTGCACACATTACAATGACTGTTCATGCACTCAAATGACATATTCTGAGATATAAATGATTTTTAAATGATTATGATGTGAATATTGAGTTTTAATTCTTAATTTTTGAATTAGTGAGTATAATTATTGATTTATAATTTTTGGTAAAATTTAAGAAATTTCTAAGATTTAGGGTATTTTTGGACTAGGAAAAATTTCAAGTAGCAAGACAATTGATTAATGGTAGTAGAAATATGTTTCAAATGGTAGTAGAAATTATTGATAAGTGCCATTACGATTTATTGAGAATTGACATTAAAAATTGTGAGACAATTAGATTAAAAATTGGAGATAAATGGACTAGAGATTAAATGGTATTGGGTGCAAAAAAAAAAAAAAAAGAAGACATTAGCATTGTTAGCATTGTTAGCATTGTTAATTAAGTGGTAAGTGTCATGACACTTATCACAACACTTACCAAGCTTTTTAATCTTGCTTTTTAAACCCATACGAAACTCACAATTGAAAGACCATATATCCATTGTCTTTCACTTTTACCATATACTCTCTTCTTCATTTTTATTCTCCATCTACGATCTTCTCACCAACCCTTATCACGTTGATTTTTTCCCAAATCCTTCACTTTGTTTCTTCAAGATTCTTGTTACCTCTTCATCTTGTTACAAAGAAAACCTAGCTTACTCCACTCTCCATGATGATGATCGTGTGACATGAGGAGTTAGGGTTTATGTGATTTTTGAAGAATCTTGGAGCTTAATCAAGTAAGTTATACATTAATCTTCATGGGTTATTGTAAATGAGATAAATATGGTGATTATTTTGAGATTGAATGCTTATGAAAAAGGTATTATATATATGTTAAACGTGGAAGAAGAAATAGGGATATTCATGGGTTGCTTAAATAAAAGCATTTATGATGATCATTAGGGATGGATTGACAGTGTAAATGGAGTTGATTTTTATGCTAAATTGTGGATGAATAAATGAATATATTCATAGCTTGTTTTTGTGTTATGATGAGTAATAATTCATAAATTGTTATGGAGATGTTTTTTAGGTAGAATGATCATTATAATGGTGTTTGGATGAGTGCATTAAATTGATGGATGAATACATGTGTTTGTGTTCTGTTTTAAAAGTATGAAAACCATGAGTGATGAGTTATTATGTAGATGTTATGAGTTGTGAATTAATGGTATAATGAAAGTGAAAGTTATATTAACCAAAATGTTATGTTATGTTCTCAAAATGAGGAGAACTAGGATGATAATCTAGAGGTAAAGTGAAGGTGATAATGGAGTTGAAAGTGTGTTGAGGCATTGATGAATGAATGGACATGTTTGAAGTCCTATTTTGTGGTTATGATTAACAATCTCGTATGACTTGTTTTGTGAATGTTTTGAATTTTAAATTAAGGTAAAAATGAAGAGGATATTAAGTCTAAATAATGAACTATGGAGATGGTTTATTGATGTATTATGAATGAGATGTCTTGAATATAGTAAGGAAAGGTAAAGAATGTAGGAAAAGTTTGGAGTACATGTATGATAAGATTAAGTAAATGATGATGAATCAAATGAGTAGAGTTTTGAGGGTTTAAATGCAATCAATATGGTAGTTGAATTTTTATGAAATGAAGTTGCATTAATAAGTATAAATTCTGGAAATTTTGGAGTGTAAATGATGTTTTTATATGTGTTGAATTCGTGGAGAAATGAAGGAAGAAATGCAGGGGCACGATTATGGCATAGTCCCCACGATCGTGGCCTAGCAAAATTTTGGTTCTGTCATAATCGTGGCAGAATCCCCACAATCGTGGCCAGTTCCACGAGCTTTTGTCGCAATCGTGGGAAGGACCACCACAATCGTGGGCAGGTAGAAAGGAAGGAATGTTGTCTTTTAAGTGATGTTCGAGACAATTAATGCTAAGATATTTTCTTTTGATGTATTTAGGCTCAAATAAGGCCTAGAATGAACCTAGTTAATGATGGATTAGGTGATTAAATTGAGTAAGGTGTATTAGGTATAAATGAATGATTGAATGATGATGTTAAATGATTATAAGAAGTGATTTAAGGAAATATACCCGGAATAGTCAAATTAAGCATGCATTGTACATAACACATAGTGTATGATTAAGTATTAATATGATTGTGCAAATTAGTAATGTGAAAATGTGTGTGTGTAACCTAGATGTTCCTCACTAATAATGATTGTATTGCTTAATTTCAGTTATTGAATTGTGAATAATCTGAATTCGATAATTCCGGACATTGATGGTCCGAGGAGTTTGATAACTAAGATCATATTAGAAGTGCTCCATTGAATGTGAATTTGAAAGAAATAAGTGTTCTCAACCAAGTTGTTAAATGTCGGACTTATGTCTGATGAAAAAAAAGTGAAAAGTGAATGTGTTTATTGAATGAAAGTGATTGACTGCATATATGTGAATTCATGCATCTCGCTATATAATATGCATGATCAGATAAAGGCAATTGTAACGGGAGTAGCCAGTGAAAAGGAGCTTAAGCTCAGAATGTGTATAAGAGCCACAGGCTCATTATGTAAAATGAGCATGGTATCTACAACGGACATGGGATAGTTATCAATGAGCCTGGTATCTACAATAGATACGGGATAGTTAAAAATGTACTCGGTCACAATAATTAGCAATAAAAGTGGAGTCTCATGGCCAATTGCATATACAATTTGGCATGTGTATTATATGATTTATTGAAGTTAATTGTCTAAATTATTCTAAACTGAAATGTGAAATAATGTGCAAAATTTGATTATATGGAATGTCTGTAAATTGAAATGTGATCTGTCTTGTGATTGATATAAGTGAGCACATCGATGATGGCTTACTCACTGAGATCACAAAACTCATCAAAATTGCAACGTGGCTTTTCAAGTACGAGAGAGGAGACTTAACTTATAATACGTTTTAGAAGAAGTCTAGTTCTTGCTTTTGGACATCAAGTTATAGCTCAAAGGTTGGTCAGCTGAGATTGTGGAGCTTAGTTAGAATTTTTTTATATAGTTCTCATATCATATAGAACATGTAGTGAGAGTAGTAAACTATTATGTATTTTTGACATTGTATAATTATGAATGATGTATGAAGGGCTATAGTGTGTTATGTTTTATAAATGAAATGAGGAAATTGATCTTTAGATATTGTGTTATTCTGTATGATGTCATATAAAGGAATGTGACTGCTTTAGCAAGCCGCTTTCACCGGGCATGTACCCGAATGTCCTTAAGATGTACGGGTATGTGCTACGTGAAGGTGGAGTGCTACACATTGGATGTAGCATGAACAAGATGGAGATAGTTGAGTGATCAAGATAGGATTCATCACCATAAAGTAATTAGGGATAATGTTTTGTTGTTCTTGATTAGTATTTGATTGAACCCAAGTTTTCTATATTATTTAGTGATGTTCTCATGGTTCTTGTTATACTTTTTGGCTCTTTTTATTGGATATTGTGCTTAATTTAGTTTAAGAGTGCTTATTTTGAATTAATGTAGTTTGAGGGTAAAATTGTCATAAAATGTTGATAATTGCACTAAATTAGTTTCTAGGACAATTGATACTGCAAAATGTTGCTTTTTATTGCAGTACATTCATGAAGTAGAGCCAAGAGTGAAACCAAGAAATTGCAGCACACAAGGGTAAGAGTATCAATACTGGCAGCGTTCGCCGTGGCAAACCCAAGAACCATTACCGAAGACCTTTCGGGAAAAGTTCGCCGTGGCCAAAATCTGGCTTCACTGCGGCAAAGTCACAAGATCAAGCAAGAAAACCTCTCGGGATATTTTCACCACAACAAAGTCATTCCTTCGTCGCGGCGAAACCTTCGAATCAATAACTCAAACTTGAACTGTTTTTGGAAAATTCACTTACCCATTCATGCAAACCGACCCGAATACCAATGTAAAAGCCCTATTTTGGGATAAGTGAAGGCAGAGAATCAAGGAGAGAGCCTCCATCATTTACATCTCATCTTTTCTCCCATCTAACCCGAATCTCCTCCATTTTTCCACTGTCAAATCTCCACCATGGTTGATTCAGATTCCTTCCCAGTTGTGAAGCTTCCGAGTGCAATGCGTGGCTAGGCGTTTCTCTTCCTCTTGAAGATGTAGCAATGGCTGGAGTTCAATGAGCTTAAAAGGGGAGTAGTTAATCTATGGTTCAGCTATGAATTTATAAATTCCTAGGTCTAGGATTTGTAATTTGTAGTTGAGCTACTTGATTATAGTTTTAATCAAATG
>JANQBM010000007.1:7507725-7533219 GCA_025594535.1 Erythroxylum domingense
ATTATGATCATGGTTAAGTTTTTACGTTGTATGTGTTGATCCAATAAATTTTGAGGTGTGAGAAACGATTAACGATTTCGTTTAGGTGATTCTGACACGAGTTTGGAATAAATGAGACTAGTTGGGAAGGAAAATAGATTGCATTAAATAAGGAAAATGCAAAGGAAAAATACAGAGGATAAATATCGTCTATGATGATGTCAGAACACAGAGGCAAGAAGGATTGAAGAATATTAGTACCCTCTGTGATGACGTCAGAACACAGAAGCAATGAGGATTGAAGAATATTAGTATCCTCTGTTCTGATGTCAGAACACAGAGGCAAGGAGTATTGAAGAGTATAAGTATCCTCTGTGATAACGTCAGAACACAGAGGCACGGAGGAATGATGAGTAGAAGTATCCTCTGTGCTGACGTCAGAACACAAAGGGAAGGAGGGGTAAAGTATAGAAGTATCGCCTGTGATGACGTCAAAACACAAAGGACACGTCATCACATAGATGATAGAACATAGAGGAAAGGAAGAAGAGAGTGTAAAAGTATCGTCTGTGATGACGTCAGAACACAGAGGACATGTCATCACATAGACAATAGAACATAGAGGACAGACCATAGAAGATAAGTGGTCAACCCAGAAGATAAAAGTCAACCACAGAGGATGGATTATGGGTCAAGGATTATAAGGAGTTAAGAAGTAATATGAGTTGAATCATATCGTCTATGTTACTGTTCACAGAGTATCGTCTGTGTTACTGTTCACAAAATATCGTCTATGTTACTATTCATAGTTATCTTCTGCCCTATTTTCGACCCCTTCAAAAGATAAAATTGGCTTTCAAGGTATTCATGAAAGTTGTAGCTTTTGAAGTCCTCTTTAAATCTATCCAAAGAAACCCTAGTTTGGACGCCTATAGGAAAAGTTACACTAATAGCCCCGAAGCAGGTATATGTGTACAGTGTCAAGAAGACGACCCGATAATGATAAGTCTGATGATTTTCTGAAAGGGTTAGACTCCGGAAGTGGGGTCTAACAGATGTGATATTAGAGCATGCATGAAAGGGTTAGACTCCGGAAGTGGGGTCTAACAGATGTAGTATCAGAGCATGCATGAAAGCGTTAGACTCCGGAAGCGGGGTCTAATAATTCTGGATTTCATTTGACCCATTGCATTGGCTCATCCTACTGCACACACTAAGAGCTCTTAATAGAATCTTAAGAAATGGAGTCCATTGATTAAGATCCTGAACTTAAAGTGTCCTTTACGGTTCACATTTTGGAAGCCTAGTGATTTCTGCTCCCATAAAAATCAATTTTGAGCTATGATAGCCAGAGCTCACTTTCAAGAGGATTCTATCACTGTTTAATCTCTTGATTTAATCTTTCTGTTTTCTATATCCCAAAAATCCAAAAATACATTTTACAATTTAATTTAGTTCAATTAATGTTTTTTAAAAAATCAAAACCCCCTCTTTTTTCCCAATTAGTTTACATAGCGTGGCATATAGGTTAATTTAGATCCATTCATTTTAGGTTCCTATTAAGTGAACGATTCGGGGTTGCACCCTATAGTGCAATCCTTGGATTATTTTGATTCAACCTCCAAGGGCTTTACGAATAGGTAAGAATTAGTATTGATTCAGGAAATATTTGGTCAAGATAGAATGACGTTTTGTAACTAGTTTACAAATGTAATTAATTGAATCAATAGCTAATGGCAGAAAACTAATATGATTGGACTCAAAATAGAGTAGACATTAATTCCATGCTTTAAGTCTAATTGAAACATTGTATGATAAATTTGTCTAAAAAAATTAATGTAGAAACACAAGGACATATATGGGATATGCATAACTAAAGAATTAAAAATGAAAAATGATTGTCTGCAGAAATAAGTGAGAAAATGAAGCCTTTGATAAGCCATGTTAATTGACCCTAACAAATTCAACACCATATCATTCTCATTCCTCAACATATCCAATAAATTCTCGATTATAATATGGTTGAACTACTAAATGTAGATAGTAGAAAACAAGGTCAAATAGAAAAATATGCTTTGTAAGGATAAAATATTCATGAAAATTTTAAGTTATATTTGAGAGGGCAGGACTGCAACTCTATTAAAACATGTCGATACATGTCACCATACTGCATTAGCTAGAATACATTAAATAAATGGACTTATCAATCATAACAATTGTTTTATTCCATCTAACCCATCCACTTTCATGTTCACTGTCATATGAGCATTACAATAATCTGTAAGAGAGAGGAGAATTATATCTTAATATATTGTCAAGGGTGCAAACTTTGGAGGTAATTACTTGGAACTCAATGCACAAAAAAAAGGAACCAAGGAATGGGTAATTGATGCTAGATGAATAAATGAACAACTATCTAATTGATGTTAATTGATAGTGAAACATAGACGAACTAAGAGCTAGAGACCAAAGCCTTAACTTAAAAGTGAAAGAGAGGCAGAGAAAGGATAAGATTAAGGATGGCAAAATAATGTGGGTTCGGCCCACTCTTGTTCTATCCAACTTGAAGTTAATAGGTTCAATCCAAGTTAATTGAATTTTTTTATAAAGAGTTTCAATTTTTGAGGTTAACCTTGAGCTCAAGCTCTACAGCCTACTCGATGCAAAGCCCAAACACGTACGAAGTTAAAAATAATATTGCTTTATTTTTAAAAAATATTTCTTTAATAATAAAGGAGATTTAAGATGAAGAGTACAAAGTTCAATTAGGTAAAGCTAATTCCAATAGCCCAATCTTTTAAAAGATGTGATTACTTCTCAATTCTTATATTGTAAGTGAAAAGAAAAGTTAAAGGAGGGTAACTCTATAAATAAAGCATTTGATTCCTCAATTATATAATTTTTAAAGGATTGGGCTATTGGACTTAACTTTGTGCCCAATTGAAATATTGAAAGTGAAAAGAAAGTTAGAGGAATGTGATTTTATAAATAAAGCATTTAGGTCTTTACTTCAATCACAAATTCAAAGAGTTGAGACTTTGAGCTTGATTTGTCCTAATTAAGCTTTAGAACAATTAATATTTAGGCTTAACTATCCTAAATAGGCTTTGGATCACTTAATATTTCTCTAGAAGAGTTACACTTTTGGGTTTAATCTGACCCAGTTAGTTTTATTCCAATTAAAGTCTAATTAGGCTTAAGTTTGGCATAAACTATCCAAGCTTAATTAGGCATTAGGTTGTTTGAAGCTCAATCAAATTTAGGCTCAAGCCAATCTTTATAAGCTTAATCAGGCTTTAGATCATACTCAAGTTTTAAAAAATATTATTAGGTCAGGCTGAGTTCGATCTGACCCATTACCATTTCTAAATGAGATGAAAGTAGTAGACCAAACAGAAAATACAAGGTTAAAGAAGAGGAGGATTAGTTTATTATTAAGGAAAGGGCATCATTTCATTTTTTAATAAAATTACTTTGTTTCATTATAGGTAATGTCCAACCCTAAATTCAAAAATTAAAACAAAATTGAAGCAGATTTTGATTAACTCAAATTGAATACAATAACTTTGAATCAGGTCAAGCTGAATCGAATTAGATGGGACTATTTTGCCAAGCCTATCTAGGTTGTCAATTGAAGAGAAATTAAGACATTTAATCTCGTTTTGATGAATTTAAGACATTTGATAACACTAAAAATTGGCATCCCAAGCATTTTGAACACGATCTAGAAAGTTAGATTGTCGGGAAAAAAAACTTAAATCAAGAATATTCCTTTCCTTAGATGGGTTTTAAGAGTTACATTTTAGTTCATGATATATTAATTCTTTACATTTGATATATATAACTATGTTAATTAAACCCTAATGATTATATTATTTATATATAACTATGTTAATTAAACCCTAATGATTATATTATTTATATTTCGAATTATAATTTTGGTTAATAATAATACTCTCCTTTATGTAATATGATTAATATTTATATATTTTTGTCATCATTATATAAATTAATTAATTTAATATTGTTACAAATAATCAAGTCTCGAGTACAATAATGCAGCGTTCCTCATTAAGATTCGACCTTGTACTCTCTTAGATAAGATAGCTATTGAGGTCATTATTTCCGCCAATTAAACAAAGAAATCTGTTTCCATTTTTCTCTTTGATGTAACGAGAGCAGGCCCGTGCTGATTTCACGATATTTTTTCTTTCACCGTGGACTGCTCTATGAACATATGCACTATTGGCTACATTGCACAATCCACGCAGATTATTGTTTCTCCGCAATCGATGACTCCAATTAAACCAGTTCAACGCACTATGGACCCAATGAAAAGGGGAGGTAGACGCTCCTGGCCGGCACAAAAACCCCTAACATGGAAATGCATTAGGATCTGTCTCTTTATAATTACATAAACAAGTGAAATTCTTGGAGACAGCTTGTGAGGCCCACCAGAGATAGCGGTGGTTCCCAGCAGAGACCACCCAATAAGACATCATGATAGAGAGCATCAACTAATCTGCAAAACTATAATCAACCGCTCACATACATCCAAATCAAAGCGTCTATTATTGTCTTTGTAGCATTAGGACCTCCCCTCAACATTATTCCTTTGCCTTCTTTTCACTAAAACCTTCCACTTGATAGTTAACCATCATCTAGTACATAGCCTTTGAATCTCCTGATTTACGCTTATTGTTGGAAAATTGTTACTCAACTTTATTAATATTTCTGATATGTTTGGATTTGAAGGTGGTGAAAGAAAAAGATTACTTCTTTATAATCCAATTCGTCTCAGTTAAATCTTACTAATAAACAGAAGCCTAAGACCGAAAAAAGCAAAAGCAAGAATAGAGAGATTAGGGATCTTCTGCTATGCTTCGTATATGAATGAGACGTATTGCATCGAAGAAGTTACGTACAGACAACTGTACCAAAAAACAAGGTACACAGAAAGTTAATACACATATCGGACTAAGAATTAGAACACTTCCGCTTCCAGCACTCTGCTTTATTTCGCTACTTCATTACGATGGCCGAGTGATTAACAATTTTAAAGTCTGAAATTGTGAGTTTCAAGGAGAATTAGCGGAGCAGTATCAGACTTGTTATAAGAAGAGGTTTCGTTTTTTTTTTCTAGTGACCCAACAGTCCGAATACAGAAATGAAGAAAGATCTATTCTGTTTCAGTCTCAGTCTCTTTGTATAACAAAGGGACACACAAAAGTGTTAAATCCCCTAAAAATCATTGTCTGCAGTCACTTTCTTTGACTGTTGTCATTCCTCGGAGATCGCAAGAAGGTGTATATACAGAAACAGAAAAACCTTTACAACGATCTCCCAACTCCTGTCTTCTTTCTATTGTATTCTTCAAAGATCTAAACTTGAAAAACTAAACCAAAAGAAAGGCCTACTTAGAAATACTGCTAGGCGAACAACGAAAACCCAAGAATATCCTCAATGTCACGAGACTCGAGGCCAAGACGGAGAGCTTCCATGAGACGTTCGAAGACCAGAACGTGACAGGGGATTCGCAGAACACCTTTCTGTTCGTAGCCATACTCTTGAGCCGACTTTTCGAGCAGATTCACAAAAACAGGATGGTTCAGGAGCTCCGCTGTCACGACGAATTTCTCCATCTCGTCGCCAACGTACACCGGCACGTGGCCCTCCGGCACCGGCTTAGCTCCCCTAGCTCTACGAGCAGGCTTTGACGTTTCCGATCGGCGCATCGATCGGGGATGCGGCGTCTGTGTCTCCGATCGGAGGAGGCTGTACTGGGACGAGTCAGCGACGCGAGAAAGGCGGCGAATTAGCTGCTTCATTAGATTGATTTCAGGCACCAAATTCAAAGATTTTGGGGGAGACACAGATGGAATCTACGTAAGTAAATAGCTTTGAGAATGAAAAGATTGAGTCTTGGTAACGTTAAAGGTGAGAATTGTAGAGACAGAAAAAGGAGAGAGAGAGAGAGGAGTACTGGAGTGTTTGCGTTATGATGGCGGAGATTTATGAGTAGTGGCATACATAAAGGAAAAGAAAAGGAATAAAGAAAGGAGAGAGCTGTGGCATTGCACGGAAAGGTGATGACAGGAGAGGTTAAGAGGTACAGGTAGTAGTACTTGCCAGGTACCGTACAATTAAGTTAATATTAATTTGATATTTAATTATTTGTATTTTTCTAAGTGAAACGATGGGGTAATGGAAAGCCAAGCCGGTAAGGTAGGGTATGGTATGATACATGCTTTGCGTACATGACGAAACCGAGTTTGATTATCTCCCCTTCCCCTTTTGTTTAATTTTTGTACGGATTATTAATTTTATCTGCTTTTTCAATTTTCACTTTCCTTTCTTTCTTTTCAAGAAACATAGTGAGTCAAAATGAAAGTTGAGAAAATAAATTCTAGAGGAGGAGCTTACAATAACAATAAGAGAGTTTTGAGAAGCAGAGACAGAAAAAGGGATATTTGTATTAAGCTAAAATTAAAGAGGAATATCAAGAAGTAGGTCTCATTTTTCATTGGGAAGTTTAATATATCATCCCATTCTTGTGTTTCTCTTCTTTTTCTGGCCTTTCTGTGATGTATTTTACGTGAAAATGGACATTAGGCCATAAACTACCAAAGTAGGGTCTATTCGTATTAAGCTTTGATTCTTGTTGATGTCATGAAATGTAGATTACCAAAACTTTATCTTTCCATGATTATATTGCGTTTATTGTTTAATCTTATAATTTAGAAAATGTATTTGAGTGCTCAAATTTGCAATCGAAAGATCTGCAAGTCATTCAAACTCTCTCTATATTAGAAAACTTGTGGTACACGATTTTTTTATTTATCAAAATCAAACGATATATATGTGGTATGGTTCATTATAAAGAAGAATATAGTTTATTTAAAATAAGTTTAAAAGAAGAAGCAAGTAAAGCAGGGGAAAGTTGTAAAGGCGCAATTACCGGGAGGTTGTGAAAATAATCCCTCCGTAGTCCGTAATCCGTTGCAATAGTACGATTCCCTGACTTCGGATTCTAATGTTTTTCCACATCTCCTTTTTTAGTTTCTTCGTTTTGTTCCACACAGTCCAATAGAGTGAGAGCGTTCTTGTCACGTTCCTATCTAGCACTACGAGTACCATTGGTAAACGTTCTTTTGAGAAGCACATATCTTGTTTCGCCTTTTCTAAGCTATTAAAGGGGGTTTTGTTTGATAAGTCATCCTCAGAATCTTTCCCACATTTTCATTGTGATGCGATGCCCCCATGTCTCCCTCCCAGCAACTTTCAAGTTCCCTAATACCTTCAACTCCCACACTGTTGCTGGAAGCGAGACATTCGTAATTGATCCGATCAAGGAGCTGTGCCTAAGAGACTAGAGGATCATCAATAAGACAAATTTCTCATTTCCCCTCCTTTGGCGTGACTCGAACTTAAGATCTCCTGTAAAAGAGAGCCTTAAGTGAGGAGCTTAAACTATTAGGCCACTCTTCGTTGTCAACTGTAAATTTTGATCTACACAATTGCATCTGTCAATTTTGTAATTTCTTTTTCAGTTGGTTTTATTTTTAATTGGTTTAACTTTAAAATCAATTTTGTGTAATCAAAGAACATCTCTGGAGAGAAATGATTCAAATGAGTCCAAGATTTTTTTCCCCCTTAGTTTGATAGTTTAACAACATACAAAATGTGAAAAATTTTAATAATATACAATTTTATCTCTAATTAATAAAGAGGTTGCTTCCAAACGACTTATTTAAAAGTTTAATAATTCTGAAAATTCTTTGCATCCTACTTCCTAAAATTGATTTTTAACACCCTTTTGAAAATATGGTGCAGTGGAATTAGAAAGAAGATTGCTCAACCTTCATATTAACAGATGTAATTTAAACAATTATGAAAATTCAAACAAGCAAACAAACAAGCAAGCAAGTTCACTTTTATTTGAATTTTTAATGTTGTGATGCTAAGTTTGTGAACATATTTAATTAGAGAGTTCAAACTGGCTATATATTCAATGAGAGAGTTCAAACGGGTGGGTTTAGATAATTAAGATAAGATTATATATATAATAAGATGACGTTGTGCTTTTGTCTTTTGTCTCATGTGTTCAGACAGCATATTTAAAAATCGTGAATAAGATTTAAAAAATACAATTAGGTTGATAGAATGCGAAAAAGAAGTCTATATAATATAGAAATTATATATAATAAATAGAATAATATGATTAAATAGAATATATATGATAGATAAGATATGAGAAATTTATTTATTATCTATACATTCATATATTATTATATTAATTACCATATAGTTTAAAAATAGAAATTAAATTTTAATAAATTTTAAATAGAATATATAAATAGAGAACGCATTTATAATATATAATTAGAATATAGAATATATAAATAGAATAGAATTACAATATATAATTATTTATTTTATTTTATCAGGTCATATATGGATCTTAAGGCCATAAATATGAAATTAAATTATTTATAATTCTTATTAATAATTAATATTAAATACAAAAAATACGATAAGTGTCAAAGGTACTAACCTGCATCATTTGCTTGTTGACTACTTTGTGGTATCAAGCACAATCATTTTTGCTCAAGAACGAATATCCTTAGACCTACCACCATCAGTAAGACACCTTAAATTTCTCTTTATTACGTTGATTGGTTCACCAGATGGGTCAAAGGAAGAACCCTTGGCCAATATGATAATAGATAGGCCAGTTGAAGACTTCTGAATAAAAAATAGCATAAGGAAATATGAATATGGAAAGGGCTCTCGATTTTTAATTAGCGATCATTTTGGAACTAAATAACGGTACCTTAACAGCTTTTTCATTTTTAGAATATTAACTCTTTAAGGTAAGACAGTGTGAAGGTTTACTAATTGAGCGTTGGTTATGGAGTCTATTTACCTCTCTCCAATTAGTGCACTTGACCGATATTGATTTCCCATCACTACACCATACTACACCATCCTTTACTCTTTTTCTTTCTCACTTCCTTTTTTAAAAGATGTCCTTTTCAGTAAGTCGGAATATGAGATACACACGCACGTTATCGTCATATCATTATCGATTCCTATAATTATCGTTTTCTTGACCACTTCATTCACTTAATTTGAAACTTCTTTGCGTTTACTGCGTATCTGTACGGAATCTGCCTGCTTCTTACAGAAAATGGAACATGTTAAGCTATGGCAGCGTATCATAATTAAGATAACTTCTGCAGAGTTTCTGATTCGGGGCCCACAATAAATCTATTCACCCGAAGTTGAAAGATATGCATCAAAATTTAAATATTGTTGACTATATATATATAACTGAGTTCAGTTCTGAAGAATATCATCATTGGTTAATTCATTAATCAGTAAAATAACATGGTCATGGTCACGGCTCCTATAAAATATAAATGCGTTCAAACTTGGAAGCTGAGAAAAATAGAATTTTCCGCCGTTATTGGGAAACTACTGTAATAAACTATTTTATAACCGAAATGATTCTGCATATACTCTATGATTGAATTAAAGCTTACATATTTAATATCCAGGCCGCGTAGGAGAGTAATGTATAGCTGTATTGTTCAGCAGAACATGCTCCGGTTGATTCCATAGCTGTCAACCTCCATGAACGAACAAATTGCAATGGTCATATTCTTGAACGAGGAAAATCAGCAGAAAATGGAAAGAAAACGAAACGAAACTTCGCCACTAGTTAGTATACTCAACACAACATACTATATATACATATATATATATATATATATATATATATATATATACATATATATATATATTTGGGTGGAACTACAGACTAGTATATGTAACACAGATTGACTAAGATACTTAACATGGTCATATACACAGGATTATATAAAGGTTTTGTCAAAGTTTGGCTATTAAAACATAGAGGATTCAGCTTCAAACCTCCTTGATCAATGACCTACAAGTTTGTTAGAATAATTATTATTATAGTTCATTTATTTTGAATATCATACTACTCGCGATTTTTGCATGTGATTTTCCGCAACTCTTAGCGGTGTAAAAACAACGTTTTTTTTATAACTTGACGAGAAGTTCAATTCTTGCTGGGCAATTTTAATGGCAAATATCAAGATATTAGTAATAACATTTATTAGTAAGGTTAACTACATTTAATTATCCTTTAATTTCATAAATTTTTATTTATTCTCATATGTTGAAAACTATTATGTACCTTCTCAAAGTTTATAGCAATTATCACACAACTCCTCTCAAATATATTTCATTAATTTTTTTATGTTTTTAAAATATAAAATGATGCATTATTAAAATTAATTCAATACCAAGTTAGTTATTGTTATGAGCCAAGGTCGACCTACCTTTCTGTCTAGGTCTGTGGCAGGATTATAATGTATACAACTTTTTCTTTATATTTTTTATTTCCATAATTTTATGATCACAAAAGAACAACTTTACCAATTGTTTTAAGGCAAGTATGCAACAATTTTTTAATACAAGAGGTAAGTAAAATCTATGAAACCATAATAAATGCAATGAAATTAGCTCTTTTTTTTATAAAGAGAATTGAATATATTCCACTTCCACTAAAAAATGTATACATTCGAGGGGCATCCACTATATATATACGTAAAAACTTACACAAGCTTAAAGTACATTAAACATCTATTTTATGAGAACAATTCTTTTACTTTTGTCAAACATCAAAGCTTGTCATCTAATTTTAAAATCTTGAATACACACAAAACATAACTCTCTATAAACTGTTTCCTTTTTTTTAACAATATTTTTATATTGTCATTTACAATATATACTTGTATAAAAAAGCAGCAGTATGTAACACAATGATAACTCTAGTCTTCTTTCTTATTGAAGCAAAAATATTCTTCCATGCCATTAGACTCCTTGCTCTTATAGAATAATCCACCCAAATTCATTATGTATTGTAGGATCTTTTGTAAAAAAAACTACACTTAAAGAATGGATGGTCTCTTGTCTTTATACAAGTTTCACAGAAACTACATTTTATACAAGTATTTGTAGCCTTTCTTTAGTTCCTAAAAAGTCAGCTAAGCTACAAAAGATATACTAAGTATCTAGAATCTATTCCAAACAATAGAAGCCCATCTCACTTCATGTTCAGGTTTATGGAATAACTTATAAATCACATATGTATTGTCCTTTCCCCTGCTACAATCTTAGTCCTATTACATGATCTCCATTATGTACCTACTGAAAGATTTGTCTCTAATATGAAGCAGGCTAATCCACCACCATGAATCAAACAAGGTAACAAGGGTTTAACCCTTCTTGAGAGAATATAATTAGTAATTATTTTGTAAATAACACCACACTTCCTCCTACTATATCCCATCACTTCTTAAGAAGAAAGACTTGTACCCATTTGGTTTTGAGGATTTACTATCCGCAGTAGAGAACACTGCTCTCTGAACTTCTTTTGGTGTACATTGGACTATTAAAGCAGCATTCATCTGTTATGTAACAATTTTCCCTTTTTGGATGATATCACCTCTTACTAGATACTTGCATTTTAATTTATTGAAACTAATTAGTCGATTAGAAAATTAAATTGCTTCAACTTTTGTCACTAACAAAGAATACTCTTTCATGTAATTGGAGTTAGGGCTATGGATATTATTTTATTTGATTTTTTACATCAATTAATATTTCAACTCCCTAGACCAACGGTTAAATTGTGTCAGCTCTACTCTTTGACAAAGCGGCTTCTGATCATTGTCCCCTTCATTTCTAATTGAAATACTACTTCTTCTAATGTCTAGTTTACATCTGAACTCCTAGATTTTTTAAGAACCTTGAACATAAGAAGTCATGAATAAAGTCTTCTAATATGGACTGGATTTTTTTTCACAAATTTCTGTTAATCTTCTCTTTAAGATTAAAGAATTGAGAATCCATTATCATGCAAAAGTATCTTTCTATATATTTTTCATTTTTTAATAGTATTTCAATTAATTAATTATATGTTACAAATTAAAACTCAAATTATACTATACAACTTTGACAATTCAATCCATTTTTTTCTTCTGAGACACATCAAAAGTAATGAAAAAACATCACTGATACCTTCTTGGCTCTCAATCTCATACCCACGCCCATTTTAATCTCTATCATTGACATGCCAATTTTGGATGGATATTGTTTAAAAAGATTAAAGGTCTAAGTAATTTAAATAATATTAAAAGACCTAATTGAATCTTAAGAAGAATTTCATTGGTTTATGATTATTGAACTAATAAAACTTAAATCAAATTTGAACTCCTAAATTTGATACCAATTTCAAATTAAGAAAAACACTATTTTTTTAATACCAGTATTACATAAACCAAATGACATTTTGGCTACCACGTTTAAGTTTCAAAGTCTTACATGGAACTGATGAAATTCCACAAATAGTAGTTGATTTAATGTGATACAAATTAAATTTAATAGGAATAAATAATATGTCTTGCGAATTTAGATTTTGATACTTGGATAAAAGAAATAAAAAATTTTAATCATTAACCTAAAAACATTGTTGTATCAACATAATTACAAAATTAAATAAAAACTAATAGCATAATATACTATCCAAGTGAAGCTAAAGTTAGCTAATGCCTTACGACACTAGCAATTTGTGATCAAGTGGTGGTGGTGGTGGGATAAGTCCTTAATGGAGAATAAATGGTCCTTGTTAAAATATAAGTGGGAGTTTGTCCCACATGGAAAGAATATATGACCCTGAGCATGCATATAAGTCTAGTGAGTTACTCCTCCTATCACCAATTGATTTTAGGATGAAAGCTCATTTGAGCTTGTATGTGCTCAATTTATTTGGGCTCAATCTTACAAAAATCAAACTGATTTACAGCTTTGGCATAATAGATTGGGGCATGCCCCTTACTCTATCATCAAACATATTGATGCTATTCCTTTTAGTGATTCAGTATCTTTACCTCCATATGACATTTTTCCTTTTGCTAAACAACACATATTACCATTTCTCCAAAGTCAATCTACTTCGTCTGATATTTTTGATATCATATATATAGACCTTTGGAGACCATATAAAACACCATCTGCTTCTGGAGCTCAATGTTTCTTGACTGTTATTAATGATTACAGTCGAGCTACTTGGAATTTTTTACTTAACCACAAGACCCAAACAGCCAAAACCCTTGCAAACTTTCCCATCCTTATTGAAAACCAATTTCAAGCCACTGATAAATTCGTGAGAAGTGATAGTGGCAGTGAATTTGTTAATTCAGATTATTCTCAAATATTCCTAACCAAGGGAATTCTGCATCAACGGTCATGTTGATATTCCCTTCAACATAATGGGGTAGTTGAAAGAAAACACAAACATCTCCTGCAGACCGCTCGGTCTTTGATGTTTTGAAGTAAGTTGCCAAAGAAGTTTTGGGGAGATTCTATTCTAATGGCTACCTACATAATCAATAGATTTCCTAGGCCTCTTTTGTCCTAGAAAACTCCTTATGAGTTGTTCTACAATAAGCCACCAAGTTATGAAGCTCTTAAGACTTTCAACTATCTTTGTTATGCTACCAATACCTTACCCCAGAAGAATAAATTTGATCCTAGAGTCTTTAAATGTGTCTTTATTGGTTATGTTACTGGTTAGACAACATTTAAATTGTATGATCTTGTTACCCACAAAACATTTGTTTCCAGAGATGTTATCTTCCATGAATCTATCTTTCTTTATGCTCAAGATTCCACCAATGCTTTACTGCTACTTCATTCTACTCTTTCACTGGTAATTCCTCCCGTTGATCCTTCTTCCACACTATGACTTTCTCTATTCTCCTTTAGACTCACCTGTACAAAATGCCATAGCTCATATACCTCTATAGATACAAAGTAGAGTACTTCAGTTCTAGTTGAAGCGCTAATAGTGATCTTTACTTCAAATATTTCTGATGCTTCCTTACCCCTTACATATTCAAAAAAGCACAAGAGTCAAATATCCTTCTACAAGATTAAAAGGTTTTGTCTCGAATGTAGATGCGACTTCATGTTAACTGCTAATTCTTCTTAGCTCAGTTACCTACCTCAGGTATGTCCTACACTCCTCCCTCTTTTCCATTATTCAACACACCTTGTTTTACTCTTTTATACTTGAATTTTATGGTGAATATATATACTGTTCATGAACCTTGGAGCTACAATCAAGCTAAATTGGACGAGAATTAGGTTAAGGCCATGTAACAAGAGCTTGATGCTTTAGAGCACAATAACACGTGGTAGCTCACATCTTTGCCACCAAACAAGAAAGCTATCGGTTCTAAATGGGTTTATAAAGATGGTAATGTAGATCACTATAAGGGGAGGTTGGTAGCTAAAGGGTACAATCAAATTGAAGGTCTTGATTGTACCGATAGTTTTTTTTCTTATTGCTAAACTCGTCACTGTGTGCTTATTTCTTGCTATTATTTCTACTAATTCATGGCCTCTGCATCAAATTGATGTAAACAATGCTTTCCTCCACGGTTCTCTTAATGAAGAAGTCTTCATGTTGCCTCCTGAAAGGTGTACCAAAGTTGGTCCAGATCAGGTTTACAACCTTGTTAAGTCTCTTTATGGCCATAAACAGGCTTTTCGACAGTGGAACTTTGCATTTTTTTGCTAAACTTAAGCAATTTGGTTTTGTTCAATCTAAACATGACCATTGCTTATTTGTCATGACTTACCCTTCTTCTTTCTTGGCCCTCATCATATATGTAGATGATGTGTTAATTACATGCCCTAATGAAGCAGCAATTCAAGATGTCAAGCGATTTTTACATGTTGTCTTTACTGTCAAAGACCTTGGTTCTGCAAAGTACTTCCTTGGTCTTAAGATTGCTCGATCATCTGATGACATTTATTGTAATTAACAAAAATATATCCTTCGTTTTTACAAAACATTGGTTTATGAGGTGCAAAGTATGTTGCTATCCCTCTTCCTGCTAACACCCGACTTCAGTCCAAGATAGATTCTCCTTATTCAGATGCCGCTCAATATCATCGCCTGATTGGTTGTCTTTTTTATCTTAATCTTTCCCGACCAGATATCGCTTTTATCGTTCAACAATTAAGTTAGTTCATGAATTCTCCATAAACTTCTCATTAGGATAATGTTGTCTATGTTCTTTGTTATCTTAAAGGATGCCCAGCTAAAGGTTTGTTTTTCCCTTCTAATTCTAGATTTACTCTCATCGGCTATTGTGGTGTTGATTGCACTACTTATATCTCTACTCGTAAATCTATCTAGGTTCATCACTTGTCTCTTGGAAAACCAAGAAGCAAGCTACGGTCTCATGTTCCTCTATTGAAGCAGAGTATCGTAGCATGGTGACAATGGTTTGTGAGCTACAATGGCTCCCTTACATGCTAATCCCATGTTTCATGAACGCACGAAACACTTAGATATTGATTGTCATCTTGTTTGGGATAAATTTATGCAAGGTTTTATTCAACCAGCTCATGTTCAGTCTTCACTTTAGTTAGCACATTCGTTTACCAAGCCTCTTACTGTTCTTGTTTTCTCTACGCTACTTTCCAAGTTGGGCTTGGTTGATTTTCACTAACCTACAACTTGAGGGGGATGTAAAATATAGCGTAGATATAATGTAGATGCTTTAAGTGTAAGTTAATAGCGTAGATGTTTTCTATATAATTGATATACTGTAAATGAAACAGTTATATTAGTTAGTTTGTTATTAGCTTTAACTAAAGTCTCGCCATATAAACAACAATTTTACGTCAATAAAGAGATGTAGCGAATTCTTATTTTACTTCTTTGCTAAGTCTTTACAGTCCCTCATAATAAAACAACATATAAGCATAAAATTGGCATATGATGTCAAATATAAGGAAAATAGTGGTCGTACAATCATTCGTAAAGAGGGAGACCATTACAAGAAAAATAGGATTTAGCGACAGAAATTACCGACAGAATGTGAAGGTTTCTGTCGACAAACTAAGTTAGCGACAGAATTTATCGACAAAATGAGTTATCAGAGAAATGGCCGTAGGTAATAGTCACGATGGAGTACAAATTTTTCGTCCCTAATTTATTGACGGATATTTTCTATTTTGTGGCTATATTTAGCGACGATAATTTTTGTGTCATCGGTAAATTTAGCCATGAAAGGTTTGTTTCGGTAGGTAAATGTAACGACAGACAAGGCTCCTCTGTCAGTAACTTTTCCAACGGATTTCTCAAATCTATCAGTAAATTCACGACTAATTTTACCAATAGACCTTATTGGTCCGTTGGTAAATTCACTGCATTTTACTGACAAATTTTGGTGGTCTGTCGGTAAATTCAGTATATTTTATCAACGGATTTTATTTTTCCGTCAATAAATTTACTGATATTGTTTTTTAAAATTTTGATGGAAATTTACTGATATTGTTTTTCTAAAATTTTCCTTGCACTTATTAGCGACGATAATTTTTGTTTCATTAGTAAATTTAGCCACGAAAGGTTTGTTTCGGTAGGTAAATGTAACGACAGACAAGGCTCCTCCGTCAATAACTTTTCTAACTGATTTCTCAAATCTATCGGTAAATTCACGACTAATTTTACCAATAGATCTTATTGGTCCGTTGGTAAATTCACTGCATTTTACTGACAAATTTTGGTGGTCTGTCGGTAAATTCAGTACATTTTATCAACGGATTTTATTTTTCCGTCGATAAATTTACTGATATTTTTTTAAAATTTTGACGGAAATTTACTGATATTGTTTTTCTAAAATTTTCCTTGCACTTAATTTTATTTGATAATCTTATGATTGATGTATAATTTATAGAGTTATCAGTTATCTATTAATAATATTTTGATTTGTTTCTACATTTAGTTTGTTAAACAGAAAGTTGATTAATGATATAAAGTAAAAACTATCTTAATTTATAATAAAAAAATTATTATCTATAACAATAAGTATTTAATTCATACAATGACTATAACTACGCCATTCATTTGGTGAATGTGGATGCTCTGAATGTTGCGATGAGGTGCTGCTCTTCCCTTTCAACTCATTCGTCTCATTACGGAGTTGGGTTATGTACTCCATCGACTGTTGCAACTGAGTTACCAGTGCCTGTACTGTGCTCTGAGGCTTATGGACTTCATTGGATGCGGACCACCTACTAGATGCTGTTGTACTGGATGTGAAAGATTGAGAATAACATGTGTTCATAAATGAACCTAAACCGAAGATCCTTCTACGACGATCCTTACCACCCACTGTATGAAGATATGTTTGACTCTCATCAACATCTTCAGACTACTGAGACTGTCATTGAATGCTTTCTTGTATTTAATCCTATCATAAGGCAATGTTTATGTTAATAAGTGATAATTATTAAGTATTAATATTAAAGCATAAATTTCACATATATTTAGTTCTCTATATTTGGTATTAACGAAGGTCACACCATCATGTTTCTTATTGTGAGTCTGTAAAAAGAGCTGATAGGGTGTAGGCTTCCTACCTATAGACTTTTCCTACATCAGAATAAAATGTTATAAGTGAACTACAATTTACAAAAATTTCGGCAGAATTTTCTCTATTTTTATGATATTTACCATATATTGAACAAAGAAAGTAACTCAACAACACAACCACCATATATGGCACCAGGCATTTATAACATTATCATTCTCCATAATACACAAATTTTCATTCCGAAATTCACATATCAAATTAAATTGAAACAAATCAAAGTAAAAAAAATCAGAATGTAAGTGTAAAGTATAGATACTTACAAGTCTCTCTACATGCTCGTGGTGGGTAATAGATCCTCCAGTGTATACGGAAAGACTCTCTCCTCTCGGTCCTCCATGTCTGTTGGCAAAATTACGCTTTAAAATGGACATTGACTCGGGTGATGTCCAATACTGTTGTCAACAACTCCATATTTCTTTAGAAATATAAGGAGGTCGTACACCAGTCTTATGTATCACACCAACAAAGTCTCTATAATGTGTACGAGCTCATCTCTCTCATACTTTATAAATAATTGCGTCAAATTCAAAATCTCAAAAAAATTCTGTTTGGAAAAAAGGAAAAATATACGATAAGTACTTATATCCTACAATATTTATCTAATTAATGTATAAAAATTAATTACAAAAAAAAATATTCTTTGTACCTTAAACTCCTGATAATAAAAATTCTTTGTCGCCTGAGAGATATTCTTCCATATATAACCCTCAAGATCATTCTTCTCCTTGAACTTGGATGTCATGTTTTTTAAGCACGGTCCAGATAAAATCAACCTAATATAAAAACAATTTTATATCATTTTGAAATTTAAACCTATAACTTAATTATAAACATATGGTGTTTCATATATTTTCACTTACATATTGTTGAAAATTGTGATGTAAGTTCTTTTATCAACTCCCTTAGCTTTAGGCTGGAGGCCGCCTCCTTCATCTGCAATGTTTACCCCTAATATCGTTGTCGGTATAGAGTGGTGGATGGTGTAAAGCTGTTGGATGGTGTAGTAGTAGGTACAGAAGGAGATGTCTCATCTGCATGTGTAGTAGCTGGAGGTACAACATTTGATTCTGTTACAACTACAGAATGTGATGCTTCACCTAGAAGGTAACTGGCTCCAAATCGTGATCTAAACTTTGGTTGCATCATATCCTATTTTCTCTTTGGTGACATATTTTAACATGAAATTCATATTTTATTGAATATTCTAGAAATATAAAAATTTCAATTCAATATATAACAACTTATTGTTGATTTAATGATTGATTTATTGAATATAATATTCTATTACAAACACAAATTAATCGCTATCAGCACTTAATTGTAAATCAAAATCATCATTATCTTCTTTTTCTGAAGAATTATAATCAAACTCAGGCTCCTCTTTAGATCTCTCGCCCTCCTCATCCTCTCTAGATGAAATTTCAACATATTCATTATTTGGATTGTTCAAAGGTTCATTCTCGTCATATGTAATAAATGCATTTATTTCATAAACATCTTCCTGAAACGCTTGACTTTCAATTATCTGTTCTCGTTTTCTATGTGATTCAAAAACATCTCTAAGTTTAACTTTGCAAATGGACAACCAATTTAACTTATCTCATTGTAATTTAGGAAAAGGGATATAATACACCTAGATCGCTTGCATCGCTAACACGAAAGGTTCAAATTGTCTAAATCTTCTTCGTTGGTTGATTTTAATTAGAATATATCGACTATGCATTTTTGTACCAACATTAGGAGTTGGATCAAACCAATTACACTTAAATGTCACACTCTACTTTATTGGCAATACAGGGTATTCAATTTCAAGTATCTCAATAATTTTAGCATAGTAATCCATTAATTCTCCCTGTATGCAAACCCTACTATTTACTGTTGCCATATTATAACCATGATATTCTATATGATATTTGTATTCATTAACAAAATACACCAGATACGACAGTTTGCAAAGGTCCTTTAGCAAGATCACATATGAACTTATTCTTTATTGGATTTTTTAAGGCCTACATAAAAAAATATCATATTAAATAGTATAATGTCATTTGAACACTTTAATCTTATAATTCAATCATTTCAATACTTGTAAATGAAAACTTACATATTTTTCGAACCATTGCGGAAAGTGTCTTCTAACTTCTTTATTAATATCATCCTGTGTTTTCTCAGGAATTAGCTCACGTAACCATTCCTTATGTCCACATGCCTTGCCAAGTTTGAAACATAACCATCAGCTTTAGACTTTTCAACCATTCACAAAAAATTCTTTCTGTTTTTTGTCCAAAGTGTAACATGCTTTCAGATATTTACCAGTGCAAAGATCTTTATCTAACTCATTCCTTCTACACAAAAAGTTTCAAATCAACTCATGATTTTGCATTGTCTTTTGTTCTCCCTATAATATTCATTACGGTATTGAACAAATTGTCAAAAATATTTTTTTCAATATGAATTTCATTTAAATTATGACGTATCAAATTAGTTTTTCAATATGGCAAATCCTCAAAGATGCTTCATTTTTTTCAACCAAAGTTTTTAGTAATGCTTGTATTAACTTCATCAACTTCAAGTTCTGTAACTTTTAGCAATCATAATTCATCAATCTCCTGCAATATCTCTTCACCGTCTTTGTGAGGGGGAGGAGGTGTTTGTACCATCCTATTCTTAATGAACTTTTGTTTATTGCATCTAAATGGATAATCTGGAGGAAGAAATTTCTTGTGGTTGTCAAACCAACATATTTTACCCTCATTTGGAAGATAAAATGCATTAGAATCATTGCCACAATAAGTACAAGCCAATTTCCCTACTGTGCTCCATCCAAACAACATAGCATATGCCAGAAAATCACTAATAGTCCACATCAAAGTTGCTCTCAACACAAAATTTTGTTTCAGAGACACATCATATGTTTCTACACCATATTCCAAAGATCCTGCAATTCAGATACCAATGGTTATAATAATACATCAATTTTATACTTTGAATTTGTAGGCCCTGGCACAATCACTGTCAAGAACATATATGCCTCATTCGCATACATCCATGGAGGCAAATTATAAGGAGTAATTATGATTGACCATGATGAATATTGATGGCTGGATTGACCAAAAGGTTGGAATCCATCTGTCGACAATCCCAACCTAACATTGGACTTTCAGCTGCAAACTCATGATGGTGTTATTGAAATATTTCCATACTAGTGCATCCGATAGATGACTCATTATTCCATCTTCTTGTTTGTGTTCATTATGCCATCTCATGTGAGATGTAGTAACATCAAAAGCATATAGTCTTTGAAGTCTCGAAGTTAGTGGGAAATAATACATTTGCTTCTAGGGTAGTAATTTCTATTTCATAGAACGCTTTCTATGCTTGAACCTAGATTGAACACAAAATTAGCACTCTCGTAATTCCACATCATCTGCCAAATACAATGTACATCCCAATTTGCAACAATCAATTTTTTCAACAAGCAAACCAAGACCCCTAATAAATTTCTTCGTATTGTAAGAACTATCAACCATTGTATGATCATGAGGCAATGATTTATCATACCATTCAAGAATTTTATCAAAACTATGATAAAAATATGCTCTTCAGACTTTGTGTTCAATATTTAAGCAATTGAAGACAATTGAGTCATTATCTCACGATTTGGCCATAATTCTTGGTCAGTTGAGTGTAGTAAGCCAAAAAATTATTTTACAAGTGGGTTTAATTCTTCTTCAAGATTTTCTATATTTTCCTGAAAGATATAACCGGCTGCATCATAAACTATTTGCATGTAAGGATTTTTAGTTGCACCCACATTATTTATTCTACATGCAATCCCCCTTTAAACTCCATATTTACTAACGAGTTTACTTCATTACCCCTTGAGGTGCTACAAATCAATGGCTTCCCATGTTATGTCCACTCAAAATAATTTGGAACAAACCATTTTCTTAACAAATGGCCATTCACTTCATCAATAAGAAGGAAGCAAATATGTTAGCACTTTTTACTTGGACATATGATCTTTAGGCCGTCTATATATGTAGGTTGAGAACATGCATAATGAATAAAATCTTCAACTCCCTCAACAAACTCAGGATTAATGAAACCATTAGGTGTTAATCGTCTATACATCAAAGATCTATCAACATTACTCATTTATGCAAAATTGTTAATTTTAAAAAGTGATTTCATAGTTAGTATCCTTCATGTCCCTTAAGTTTACAAAAAAAAAAAACCTTTACTTTACACAAAACACCTAAGTAATAATAAATTGAATTAATCATATATAATTGATTTTAATACTATTGTACATGGCATTGTTTACATATGTGAATAAAGAAAGTAAGTTCTCACTGTGACTCTAAGGCTCGTAAAATTTTTCACTGATAAGCCTCACGGGAGCTGCATCATGGACTTCCAGCCTAGATAACTTCCTAGGGTTTTATTATGCAAAGAACTATCATGTTTATTAAACCTATGAATTTATTGTGTTAATACTAAGTTTGAATTAATCACATTGAAGTTGAAGTATTTATGTTTGAATTAATCACCTACAATTAATGTCAATACTATGGTACGTGGCATTGTTACACCATATGAATTGAGAAAGTAAGTTCTCGCTGATACTCCTAAGCTCGTGAAATGTTTCATCGATAAGCCTCATGGGAGCTGCATCATGGGTTTCTAGTTTATATATTGTCCTAGAGGTTTATTATGCCTCAAATGATCCAAAATTTTTCGTAACTATACAACTTACTAGTTAAATGTTTTGATTGAAGTTCGTACATTAAGTTAGAATTAAAAAAAACACTAAGGTATGTGGCATTGTTACATCATAAGTTCTCGCTGTGACTCTTAAGCTCGTGGAATTTTTCACCAATAAGCCTCATGGGAGCTGCATCACAGGTTTCCAGCCTATATACCATCTTAGGGTTTATTTGCCTTAAATCATCCATAAGATCTCAAACTCATTCTACATACAGTAAATACTTATGTAATCATACATCTACTCATCAATAATTCAAACAAAATCCACACATAAATACTTAGACTATTAAAGAAGAACATAAAAAATCATTAATGATTATAAAAATGTTTTAAACAACAACACAAAATCAATACCTCCTTTGTATTCAAACAAAACTCAAACGCATCATAATCGTATTATTAAAGCAACACACATGCTAGACATTAGTTGAATGACTTACCTGGATGGATGAACAACTATAAGGTAAGTCGTCCAACTACAGACTATAAAGAAGAAGGATGAGCGACGCTCTTCAACATAAAATAAGGCCAGCGAAAAAGAATATTCCGTATTTAATAAAATACACTTGTTCAATAGTTTTGTTATATTTTTAATATATTAAAGCAAGCAAATCAGAAAATAAGGCAATATGAGTTTTAATATGTAATGCAATGTAGAGAAAATCTATTATTTAAGTTAAAACACAAGCATATGATGTTAATTATTTAACTAGTGGGAATGTATCACTGTTTGAGACATAAAAATTTCCTTCATCTTTAAAAGTATGCAAGATAAAATAAAGATATCGTGAACATCAATTTAAGAATTTCAAAGTTCAAATCCATTAGGCTCTTTTTCGGGCAAAGTCTGTGTGCTGCTAAGTAGTTGTGTTGAAAATACGTTTTAACCTCGAAATCTTCGGTGAATGTTGCCAATTGATTGAGCAAGACTAAGACTTTTTAGGTATAGTTACTAAGTATTGTACTAAGATATTTATTGCCATCGAACTATGCGAGCAATTTATAATCTATTATTTATATAAAATTGCTTAATTATTATAAATGAAGCCCATTTGTAACATTAGGTAATCTTAGGGAAAAGAAGACCCACAAAAATAATTATTGATAATCATACTAATCAGTACTATAGTACTGATATAATTTTCTTTTATGACCAGTACTGAATCATTTTCTGTTAATAAGAAAACAAACATGTTATTTTCATACTACTTATCCTCATACATTCCAACAAATATAGGAAAGTCAAACTGATATAGGCTAAAATGATAAAATGTTAGGGACTATCATAACTATAATAATAAAGAGATAATTAATATTGGAGGAGCAAGAAAAGAAATGGAAAGAGAACATTGAACTAAAAGTGAAGAAAAAGCTGAAAAAGAATAACCTAAGTACAATGATAAAACATGCAGTTGTAGGGTATGAGAACTCTTTGGGTACCCATTAACCTATATTATTAATGCCATTTTCCATGCCAAGTAACAACCAAAGTCATATATGAAACATTGTTGCAAGATAGATAGGTTTATGGAGGTATATCAAAACTTATACTAGCTAATTAAGGGTCCAACGTTCTAGATACAATATAATCAATAAATAGTTAAAGGTCCATATTTTGCATTTTTTAAAAGCTAAGTTAGTTATGATTTAGTATTTTATGGTATATTTTATATATAATTATATGATATTTTCCTATATTTGGTCATTATCTTATACTAATGATTTTTAAGAAAGAAACATTAATTTGAGCATAAGTTTCTCTATAATTTTCCCATTGAGGTGATTCTTGAGTCATTTGAAAGCTAACACAAAGTGCTACAATTTTGTAGAAGATCTAGAATGAAATAAAATCAATATTGGAATCATCATAATACACTTAAAAAGTTTTTGAACAATCATAATTGATTTAGAAGTTTAATAGGCACTGATTCTAATAACAAATATCCCATGTGAAAGTTCCTCTCTTTCAAGTGCCATACCTTTTTTTACGAATAAAGATGAAAGCTTTATAAAAAGAAAATAATTACCTTTTTAAGATTGAATTGAATTTGTTAGGTAGAAAGTTGTTATTATTGTTTTTATGTATAATAGGAAAACCAGTGCTTTAACGAGTGATTATATACGTTTGTTCAATAATTAAGATATATTCATGGTCTTTTTATTTTGTTTGCAAGGCGATCAAATTTAATGTGATAAATTTAAGTTAAATTGCATCAAGACTCGTGTCATATGCTGTTTTATATAAAAAATTAATATATATGGTGAATTTAAATTTAGAAGCCATCAATTTTTTTATGTATTTACTAAAAATAAAACTTAACATCCATTCTGACAATATTTCCATTCTAATGAATTAGAAGGAAAAGGCATGTGCATATTATGCCCACTAATACCATAGATTAACCACAAGGAATCAACATATAGCTGGAGACCATGATTATGCCCTTCATAAACTTGATGGTTTGACATTAGCCACCATAAAAGCAAGAGGAAGGCATTAATTATATCCTAATTACAATCTAAAACTGATAGTTAAACAATGAAACAGGTTGTAGCAGACTAATATTCTCATATGCCTTACCCTCCCTCAAAATGTTAAGATTAATAAGGTTGAGGGAGAACCAAAAAATTAAGCATGTGGAAAATGAAAGTAAGGGACTGATCATCAAAGTATGTTTTGTTAAAACAATGAAGAAAAATCCATGTTGAGCCTTGAAAACCAACACAATCCAAGCAACTAGAAAACCCAACACGCATCAAAAAAATCAAGACCAAAATGCCATCAACCAAAGAGATAATACATATAGCAGAGGAGAGCAAACCAAGCAAAAACGATGTAGCAACACACAAGAAATTAGTAGACAAAAATAAGTCCAAAAATTTGCAACAAAACGTAGCAGCAAAAGGAAGCAATACGTAGTGGCTAGATAAAATTCAGTAGTAGTACCTGAAGCAGGTGCAAAGAGGACGGTGGGACGTTCAGTGGCACAAGAGATAGGGGTCGAGGCCGGGGGGGGGGAGGGGGTGCTTCGATAGTGACAGAGATGAGGATGTTAGGATGTCGAGGACGGTGGCACGATGAGGATGTATGGTGAGGCGACGAGGACAATGGGATTTCGGTAGGCACAAAGAGCAGGGCGATCGAGGATGGCGGCGATAGAAGAGAGGAAAAGTGCCTCTTGCGATGGGGGTAGGGGGG
>JANQBM010000007.1:7554308-7580263 GCA_025594535.1 Erythroxylum domingense
TAATTAATTTAATCTCATTAGAATTAATTCTAGCTTATTAACTAAATGTCATTCCACTAAAGACAATTAGTTGACCTTGAATTACTAAATATTATGAGAACACATATTCCAAATAAGATGTCTAATTACAAACCCTATTATGAACGTTATTACATCCATCTGCACAACAAAGGGTAAAATTACCATTTTGCCCTTATATTGATTTTTACTTCTAGATCTCCCATTTTACTCTATATGGTGATTATCACATAAGATCTCATTTTGGTGTTAAGACTTGATGGGTAGCTAGTCCATCAAGCTCCTAGCGCCAGTTTAATGACCAATTTCCATAAAACATCTAGAAGTGATGATATCACTATAAACTCTTTGTTTGAGTGAATGTTCCCTGATAAATGTTTCAGTTAATAATTCCAACATGCATACACTAGATTAGTACTCTGTAAAAATCCATTTTGATCATATCAAGAATTATAATGAATCACATATGAGTTCTCCACTCATCAAGATTGTGGTCGATAATAAGAAAATGTTAAAATGTAAGTTTTAAGATTAAAATAACGGACTAATTTATTCATGAAAACATACATGATTCTTGATTCATTTAATAGTGCCATTATCGATAATGGACTACTATCATAATATGAAACGCATCATTCCCTTGAAGTAAACTCCTTTACTTACATGGAGATAAATCGCAACACTACAATTTAAACCATAATCAAGCATCCAACTTGATTATTCAACTGTAAATCAATTAATTTAGAATGTAATAACATACATATTTCCCGTACATCTCTATGTATATGTATATTACTTACAAAAGAATCTAGGTACCTTATGACTAGATATATAATGCTCATAAAAACCAAACTCTTTTGTTTTATTAATAGTAAATATTTTCATTACAAAAGTAACTAGAAGAAAATTAAGTTATAAGTAAATACACTTGCTTTCTAGGGCACTATATTTACTAAATCCAACACAAATAACAAGTATCAATTGATTAAGCTAACAGGATAATGAGTCCAGTAAAATAACTAAGAAGCGATGCAACAGATAAAGAACAAAATAAGAAAATAAGGATCAGATGAGGGATTTGCGATGATCTCCTACCTCTTTCAAGCTTCCTACTTTGGCTTTCGCCTTTTACTTTTGCTTGGCTCTCACTCAGATTATTAAGGAGGAAATGCATATGTGTTGTAAAATTACTTATGATTAGTCTTTCCTCCTAAATTTATAGTGAATGGGTTATTTGAGTATGTTGGATATGAGGTGGATGTTACTTTCAATAATCACTCCCTATGGTTACAAAATCTTATTTGTGATTGATTTTTTGAGTGATGTATGCTTGATGTGGTTTGTGGTGAGAGAGCTTGAGTTTGAGCTGTGAAACATAGTTTTTTCATTCATCGTAACTGATGGTACCTAGTTGAATGAATGTTATTTTTTTTGCTTGATGTTGCATTAAGTATTACTTTTGTTTCACTAGCTTTGATGGCTTTCATGCTACTTTACCCAAATACATCTCACCTTACCCTTACCCACATTACAACCTTAAAAAATCCATCATTCATGATTATACATGTGAACCTTAGTGGTGGAGAAATGAAATCATTTGCAAAGTTATGGAATGTCATGATCATGAATGGTATTTAAGAGTACACATTAACATATCTTATTTAAACATATTTTTTCCAAATCTACCATTAGATTGCTCAGTTTCTAAAGCTGATGAATGTTGATTAATTATGAGTAGAAGCTTTGAATGCTTAGTTCTTGCTGTGGTTTTTAAATGTCATTCATCTTTGCTTACGATTATGTATTCTTGGGAAATATGGGAAATAAGGAAATGGTTTAGGTTTGTGACCTTAACTTTGATGTTTTTCGCGAGGATGGTCAAAAGCTAAGTGTGGGGCAAATTGATATGTGCTTAATTGATTGTATATTTATTCCATAATACTTAGCAATTAATGATATGAAATTGCTTAAGATACTTTGACTCATACGTGGTTTTAGGCACAATTTAGAAACCAAAAAGCTAAAGTGAGTTAAACGCACCATCTTTGAGTCATTTTCTAAAGATTCACACTCACTTGTCTTCATGGAGCAAGAAGAAGAAGATTAAAAGCAAGAGAAGAAAAGAAAATGCCAAGAGAGATAAGATATATGTTAAACATATCAAAAAGAGGAGACAAGAAAAAGAAAAAAAAGAAAATGACATCAAAATCACTCAAAGCCATATATTTTTTTGGCATGGTCGTATTATTACATAGCCGTGAGTTTTAACTCACAGCTTTACAATATAAATACATAGGCGTGAGTCACCCTCATGCCCATGCATGATGTGTCATTGGTGTGATGTCACATGTGTGACACACCACTCACACTCCTGACACACCATGTCACAGGTGTGACACTTGACACCTCACCAACTTAACCCTATGTTTTTACATAAAGGCAAGAGAGGTGCGATGGTCAAGAGTTTTATGAAATGTTTTAGTGTTTTAGGCTAGAAAAAGCTTTGGGAGCATTTAGAGAGCATGAAGAGGGAAACAAAAGCTCTGAACCTTGAGAGACCTATGGAGGGGTAGCTTCTCGATGCCTGTTCAGAGGCGACATCGACGCTGACAACTTGGTTAAGCAGTCCTTCCTTGTATTTGTTGTTTCTTTCTCTTTAGGAATTAATCGTGTTATCCTATGTCTATTGTTTGGTTATTGTGAAAAGATAATTTGAATGATTACATTGGATCATATTATTACAAGCCCATTGTAAGAATTTTCAATATAAATCGTAATTTTTATGTTGAAATTCATTTGTAGCGACTAATAGTTTGCAATCATTAGGGATAACATAATCTAGGTTAAATGGCCCCATTGTATGTGGAAGTTGTCTTGATTAATCAGTTTTCCTAATTAGTAATGTGCCTGCCCAATTGAAACTAGAGATTGTATCCTAGGTTATTCGGTGGCTAGGTTTAATTAATAATCATATCTCAACCTAAGGGAAAATTAGAATTAGTAGAGCTTATTGTTAACCCATAATTAATAGTTGCTAGGAGAGGTATGAGAACATCAAATCTGCAACATCCCATTCCCATACTAAGGGTTAGAGCCCAGAATACCATATATGAGCAATATTATTGAGAGATTAGAAAAATGCATTTCATACTCATGCATAATATTAGTATACACATACGTGAATTCGATAATTGCACACATTACAATAATTTGTTCATTGCACTCATTTGACATTTTCGGGTATAAATGATTGTTTTAATGTGATTATAATGTGAATTATGGATAATGTGTCTTAAAAATTAAGTTGGTGTGTTTAATTAGTGATTTGGAAATTTTAGGAAATTTTCATAATTTTATGAAAATTAAGGGTATTTTTGGACTAGGAAAAATGTCAAGTGGCAAGACAATTGATGAATAGTGACAAAAATAAGTTTCAGATGGTAGCAGAAATTTTTATGAATGACATTGGGATTTAATGACACTTGTCATTGAAAATTGGGAGTAAATTCGATTAAAAATTGGAGACAAATGGACTAGAAATAAAGAGGACCCATTAGAAACCATAAGAAAGTGACAAATGGCAAGTGACATGTGTCATTTGCCACACCATTTGTTAAACCCACGTTATTGTTAATTGAAAGACCAACTTTTTGGTCTTTCACTTGTCAATTGCTTCTCTTTCTTCGTAAGTCTCTCCTACCTTCATCTTCCTTATTTCTTCCTCTTCTTCTTCACGTTTTCGCTTCACCAAGCTTCATTAATGTTACAGCTTGCTCTCATCCATCATTTACTTCTATTTTCTTTCTCTTCTTCACCTTCCTACAAAAATACCCAACCCATTCCTCCATAAGAGTTTATGGTCGTGTGATGCATAAGAGAAGCTAGGGGTAGGTGATTTTTTTTAAGATCTTGAACCTTAATCAAGTAAGTAGCACTTAAACCTTTATGGGTTGTGTAAATATAAGCATATATGATGATAGTTTGGGCGGAAACGAATATGATAAAGGTATTGAAATATGATGTTACGTTAATGAGGAACTAATTAAGTTATGCTATATTCATGTTTATATTATGAGAAATAATTCATAAGTTGATATAGGGATGATTTTTTCTATGAATTAAGGGTACAAACGATGTTTAAAAATGATAAAAAATGTTGATGAATATATGGATACCTTGATGTTCTATTTTTATTCATAAACTGAGTAATGATTTGTAATTTATTATGTGGATGTTTTGAATTGCAAATAGAGGTGATCTTGATGAAAAAATGATGTAAATTTTGGTAAAACAAGCATAAGATATGTTAGATGAAACTTGTAAGAGTAGAAGAGCTGGAAAAATTGGAAGATGTGTGTTGGAATAGTTTGGATGGAGTGTTTTACTGAACACGTATCTGTATTTTGGCCATATCTTAATTTTTAGAAATCGAATTGGGATTCATTTTAATTTAGATTAAACTATAGATATATGGATACAATTATCATGAAGGAATCGAATTGGAATTTTTTCCCTAAGGGTCTTGAAATTTGGTTTGAAGTTAAGAATAGTATGATGTCATGCTATGAGAACAGTATGTAGTATTTTGGGTTTAACTTGCATAATACTGATCCAAAATGCATGAATTTAATTTAATTAAAAACTTAAGACATATAGGAACAATTTTTTAGAAGAAGGTATTGCTTAAATACCTCATGTTCTAGGTCATAATGGTCATACAAAATGGACCTGAAAATCTATCTTGAGAAAAACTAGAAAAACTGTAGAAAAACGGGAGATTTATTTCTGTCACGATCATGGTAAGGAAAGCCACGATCGTGGGCAGTGATTTTACATACTAATGTGTTAACTATGCAATGGATGAACCAATTAAGGATGGAGTATATAATTATCATATTTTTGGACTTAATTTGGGCTTAAAATGAGGACATAACTTAGTGGATAAATTGCTTGATGCTATGAATGTGATGTTATGTATTTCATAAATGAGAATATGTAATTGAAGATGCCTAAACAACTGAGTAGAGTTTGATGAGGGGATGTAATTAATTGGAATATGAATTAGTATGTAATGATGTTGTATTAGAGGTAGTGAATTATGGGAAAATTGGTGTGAACTTTGTATTATAATATGTGTTGAATTCGGATGGATGAAGGAAGAAAAACACCCCTTATAGCACGATCGTGGCCTGATAAATTAATGTTCTATCATGATCGTGGTAGGGACTCCACGATCGTGGCCTGGCTAGAAAATGTTTCTGTCACGATCGTGGCAGGGATACCACGAGGTAAAGAGTTGTCCTTTGATTGTTATATGAACAAATCAATACTAGGGTGCTTCCATATGATGTAAGTAAGTTTAAATGAGATCTTGAATGACCCTAGTTGATGAGAAACTAGGTGGTTGAAGTGAGTAAAGTGCATTGGTATTAAAGAATGATTGAAAGATGTTATTAAATGACTATGAGTTGTGAATAAGGGAAATATACCCAAGATTGTCAATATGAGCATGCATTACACATTACACATATACATATGTGTATAATTGAATGTTCATGTGATTGTGTAATTAATAATGTGTGTGAAATATATGTATTGCATAATGTTTTTATACAGGATAGAATGACAGCACCTAGTCGTTTCCAGATCATGAAAGCTAATGTTAATCTGGAGCATACATTGTTATATTATGTTTGAAATAACTTATGAATGTGAAATTCATTGTGTTGATTTCGAAAAATTAAGGTCTGAGGTTTCTGATGAATGAATGTGATATTTGAAGTGCTCTTTGTATGTCAATGTGAAGAAATAAATGTTACTCAAAAATTTTTCTCAATGTCGGAATAAAGTTCGAAGATGATTGTGTTTTCACTGTGAATGTGACTGATTGAAAACAATGATTGAATGGATGTGTGAGATGCATTTAATTTCAAGAATGCATGAAAGATAAAGGCTATTGTAACTGGAGTTGCCAGTAAAAGAGCTTAAAGCTTAAAATGTGATAAGAGCCCTTGGCTCAGTTGTGCATGTACCTGGTATTCACTAAGGGATATGGGACATTATTAGATACAACTCAATATCCACTAAGGGATATGAGCTAGAAAAAAAAAGACACTCGCTCACAGCAAAGTAACAAATAAAATTGAATCATGTGCATTGCATTTTCAAGTGATAAGTGTACTTTAGAATGAATGAAATGTTTGATATAATTGTCCTGAAAATGATATGTGATGCTTTATGTAAAAATAGAAAGATGTGAATTATATGTCTACATGTTTGATATGTTGCATGAATTGAGTGAACCATCAAGCATGGTTACTCAACTGAGTTCATGAAGCTCACCCCAATTTGCAACATATTTTTCAGGCTTAGAGGAGACACTCAGTTAAATCAACTAGAGTCTAATCACTGCTTTTGAGTAAGAGATAGAGGTCGAGATCAGTTGGCATATCTATATGTTTTTCTGTCATTTTTGTCTTAAAGAATGTATTTCATAAATATTGTACCATTATATATGAATAATTCTGATGACTATTGACTTCTTGATTGAAAGTGTTTTGAATTCGTAAAAGACCCAAATGATTTCTGAAATTCTGCAATATGTATATTATTTGTAATAATTGTGATTGAAAGTGATATGAATAAAATAGGTCATTAATGATTATTGGTTTTCTAAAAAATACATGTGATGTTTGAAAAAAAATTACAATGAGTTCTGTTTGGCTGATTTAGTGCACTGCTTTCACTGAGTGTATGTCCAAATATCCTCGGGATGTACGGATACGTGCTAGATGGAAGTGAGGTGCTATAATTTGGTATCAAAGTCCAGATTTAGTTTATTACATGGGCCTTTTTCAAGATATGTGTGGAAGTACATGCATTTTAGACATGTCATAGTACGCAGTGGCAACTAATCCCCATCCTGAGTCGTATATACACAAGTCACATGTATGAGCATGAGTTAAGAATTGAGTTTTAAGAAGCAATAAGAACATTAATGATTTGTCAGAATGTGGGAAAATGGAATGTTGCAGATATCTAGGAACGAAAAATAGTACATGGTTTGATATGATAGGAAAAGGTTCAAAGCAATTATCATTATGGTTGTATCATCAAGTATAATATCATAATTGTTTTGTAGTTGTGTATCTATAAATTGATATTGATTTGAATATATTGTAGTGGAATAATTGAGGAAAATAGAGATATGATAGAAATGATAAGATTTTAAAGTGTATAAGCAAAGTTGTAAGAAAATAAAACTTTTATGAGCTTGAGAGGTTAAAATTGGATTCGAAATGATTGTTTGATTAATATGATAAAAGTTATGATTTGACATAAGAATATGTCAGTGGAATTGAGATTTGAATTTTATAATGTTTATGCCTCTATAATTCTGAATTGATTGAGAATATACATATATAGGAAGTAATAAAGGATAATTGGAAGACGAGATAAATGACAACGAGGTAAGTAAAGCCCCTAGGTTAATTTGAATTGTTATTATGAACGTATGTTAGACAATGTGATTACCTTGGCAAATGATGACATTAAGCAAATATGTACCATATACTTATATATGAGATAGGAAGTGATCCATGACTTATTAAATGCTTTTAAGTTTTTAATCCCCATAGTTAAAAGTTTAAGAGGAATCAAATTAACATATGAAAGCATTTACGATGATCGATTGGGGATAAATTGAGAGTGTAAATGATGTTACTATATGTGATGGATTTAAGGAAAAAGAAGAAGGGCACGATCGTGGCATAATCTCCACGATCGTGGCTGAGATTAATTAGTTTTTTCATAATCATGGAAGAGTCCCTACGGTCTCCACGCTTATGGCCAAATCCACGAGCTTCTGTCATGATTGTGGGAAGGTCCACCATAATCAAGGATAGGTGAAAAAGGAGAATTGTTGTCTAAAATCAATTGAGATTAAGGTATCCTTAGTATAAGTTATTAATTGGTGAATTGCCAGAAATACATATCTAGATAAGATGTGATGATCTTGATGATAAGTACCAAAGTATAAGAGTAAATAGATGTGTTTATTACTTCACTGAGCTTTATTATAAAGAGTATTTTGACCATGTAAAGGATGATAGAAATTTATTTTTATTGAGATGTTATGAATAGTTGAAATCGATCTTATCGAGGCAATAAGAATGATTGGAAAGCCCTGATGAATATAGTTGATTGAGAAAGATTACGTGAACAATATAGATGATCGTAGCAAGAAATCTTCTTTTGAAGAAGAATTTCACCAAATTAGGTTAAGTAGACTAGATGGTTTATTTCTAAGAATAAACGATGACGGGACAAATTAGAAGTGAATAGTGGAGTCCCATTTCTAACTAAGACTCAAGCATCAGAAGTTGAATATGCTACTAAAAGTGCATGCATTTTGTTTGATGCAAAGTATCCAACTACGCGATTAGAGTCTTGAATTTGAGGTAACGCTATTGCTAATGTGAGGAGAACCTAGGTCCACACTATATTCTATGAAAATGTGCTCTTGAAATACAAATTAGATTTGATGAATGTGTTACAAACTCAAGAAGTTAAGATTGTAAATAAATTGAAATGTGTAAAGAAACTAGTAAGAATGGTCTGACATTTGAATAGTTCAATGAGAAATTAGGGGGAATTGAATGAATGGAGAAAATCATTTAAGAAAGGAAGTCAATTTGGAGACTGAGAAAAACATGAGAGATCATTACCCCAATTGAGGAATTAGTTACTTAAAGATTTTAAGAACTGAATATAGGTGCATTGAGTCTTGGTGATATCTATTTAGGTTGACAAATGTCCCTGTTAGTATTCATGATATAATGAATAAAGTGTTATAACCTTGCTTGGATCAATTAATGGCAGTGATCATAAGATGATAACTGAGTATATTCAAAAAGTTAAAAGGAATATTTTAAATACTTAAAGGTAAATCTTACATATCATGAAAGAGAAACAATTATATGCCAAATTCAATAAGAGAAAAATTCAGCTTGATCAAGTAATATGTTAGGTCGTATAGCATTTGGACAGGGCATATAGGTAAACTCAAAAGGGAAAGCATAGGTAATGATGAAGTGAGAAACTCCAAGGAATATATATGAGATTCAAAGTTTTCTATAACTAGCTATATATTAGATACCACCAGAGGTTATTGAAGGGCTTTTTCTTATCTTAGCTCGTTGACAAAATTTTTGAGAAAAAATGCGTTGATCATATGCACTGATGAATGTAAAAAGAATTTTGAGGAATTATAATACTGATTTTAATTACATCGTTTGGATTTAGAGATTTTGTAGTATATAACGATGTTTCGCTCCAGAGATTAAGATGCAATATGTTGCAGCATAATAAAGAGATTTTATATGTATAGAGACAATTAAAGTCTCATGAGTTGATTAATTAATACATGATTTGGAATTTGCTGCAATAGTAATTGCTTTGAGAGCTTGGAGACATTATGATGTATGAATGAGTATTTCCCAGTAAAGATAGTGTGGTAATCTAATGCATTGAACAGAAAATTCAATAGCAATGTAGCATAAATTTAGATTTTGAGGTTGCCAAATCTAATGCAATGAAGAGCCTAGAATGATTGAATTGAAATTCGGGCAAAACGAAGTGTTATTAACTCCATAGAATTTAAGACTAGTTTTAAATGACAGGATTAGAAAAGCCCTAAGTAAGGATTCAAAATTTGTGAATCTTATTGTGGAGTTGGACATGAATTCGAATTTTAAGTTGAATTGGAAAAATGATATTATATGGTTGTAGTAAAAAGTATGTGTAACCAATAAAGACGATTGAGCAAAAAGATTATTAGAGAAAGCACAAATAGCAACCTATGTTATACATTCTAATAGGAATACACTGAAGCAGTATTTAGCAGCTAAGAATGAAGAAGCAAGTGACTGAATGTGTAACTGAATAATTGATTTGCCAATAGTCTTAAAGGTCAGAGATATGTTTAGAACTTATATTTTTTAAGTTCCTAGGAACATGTGATCAATATACAGTCTTGATTGAATTCGATCGTAATAATCATTGTCATTATAGTCTTAGTATGACCATACACTATATAATTGAGAGGTTGGATTTGAAATTGTATGAGGCATTAGGCGACAGAATAAGTCGTCTGCCTTTATAATAAGATGAAGAAGGCCTAAGAATAGTTAAAGGAGAAAATTGATTTGAGATGCTATTGACAAGTGAAATGAATCTGTAATAGAAATTAAGTGATTCAAGAAAGATAAACGGGTTAGGTGGATAAACACCGAAGTTCTAGAATATAAAGAGTTAGATAAAGTTTTTATGAAAGTATCACCTTGACAAGGTGTGCTAAAGTTCGCCCGAATTGTACTGGTCCACATAAATTTATTGAGAACATAGGACTATTGAGTTAAGTTTATATTACTAACAAAGATATATTAGATCCACATTGTGTTACATGAGTATGTATAGGAGATATTGGTATGATCCGATAGATGTATTGTCGGTATAGGAAGTGAAACTTGCGAGTAATAAGAGATATACAGAGGAATCAGTTAGGAGAGAAGATATCTTTCAAAGACTGTGTGTTTTCCATTGACTATAGTCAATTGGAAGAAATTATTCGAGTAATGAAGTTAAATAGGGACTAGAGGAGCATATGAGGAAACACTACCCCTACCTTTTTTATGATTCAGATGAGAAATTAGATGATGAAATTTATGAAGGGGTAGAATTTTAACATCCCGTTCTCATACTAAGGGATAGAGACCGGGAATATCGTATATGAGCAATATTATCGAGAGATTAGAAAAATGCATTTCATGCTCATACATAATATTAGTATACACACACATGAATTTGATAATTGCACACATTACAATAATTTGTTCATTGCACTCATTTGACATTTCCAAGTATTAATGATTGTTTTAATGTGATTATAATGTAAATTATGGATTATGTGTCTTGAAAATTAAGTTGGTGTGTTTAATTAATGATTTGGAAATTTTAGGAAAATTTCATAATTTTATGGAAATTAAGGGTATTTTTGGACTAGAAAAAATGCCAAATGGCAAGACAATCGATGAATAGTGGCAAAAATAAGTGTCGAATGGCAGTAGAAATTTTTATAAATGACATTGGGATTTAATGACACATGTCATTGAAAATTGGGAGTAAATTAGATTAGACATTGGAGACAAATAGACTAGTATTGAAGAGGACCCATTAGAAACCATAAGAAAGTGACATGTGGCAACTGACATGTGTCACTTGCCACACCACTTGTTAAACCCACGTTTTTGTTAATTGAAAGACCAACTTTTTGGTCTTTCACTTGTCAATTGCTTCTCTTTCTTCATAAGTTTCTCCTACTTTCATCTTCTTTATTTCTTTTTCTTCTTCTTCACATTTTTGCTTCACCAAGCTTCATTAATGTTTTATCTTACGCTCATCCATCATTTACTTACATTTTCTTTCTCTTCTTCACCTTCCTACAAGAAGACCCAACCCATTCCTCTTTGAGAGTTGATGGTCATGTGATGTATGGGAGAAGCTAGGGTTAGGTGATTTTTTTGAAGATCTTGACGATTAATCAAGTAAGTAGTACCTAAACCTTTATGGGTTGTGTAAATATAAGCATATATGATGATAGTTTAGGACGAAATGAACATGATAAAGGTGTTGAAATATGATGTTATGTTAATGAGGAATTAAGTAGGTTATGCTATATTCTTGTTCATATGATGAGAAATAATTCACAAGTTGATATAGGGATGATTTTTTATACGAATTAAGAGTACAAATGATGTTTAAAAATGATTAAAAATGTTGATGAATGTATGGATACCTTAATGTTCTGTTTTTATTCATAAACTAAACAATGATTTATAATTTGTTATGTGGACGTTTTGAATTACAAATAGAGGTGATCTTGATGAAGAAATGATGTAGAATTTGATAAAATAAGCATAAGATATGTTAGATGAAACTTGTAGGAGTTGAAGAGTTGGAAAATTTGGAAGATGTGTGCTGGAATAGGTTGGATGGAGTGTTTTACTGAACATGTATCTATATTTTGTCCATATCTTGATTTGTATAAATCTACATGGGATGAGTTTTGATTTAGATTAAACTATAGATATATGGCTATAGTTGCCATGAAGGAATCGAATTGGAATTTTGTCCCCAAGAGTCTTGAAATTGGGCTTGAAGTTAAGAACAGTTTGTTGTTGTGCTATGAGAAAAGTAAGTAGTATTTTGGGTGTAACTTGCATAATACTAATCCAAAATGCATGAATTTGATTTCACTAAAAACTTAAAACATATAGGAACATTAGTTTAGAAGAAGGTATTGCTTAAATACCTCATTTTCTAGGTCATAATGGTCACACAAAACGGACCTGAAAATCTTTCTTTTGAAAAACTGGAAAAACTACAAGAATCATGGGAGATTTTTTTCTGTCACGATCATGACAAAGGAAGCCACAATCGTGGGTAGTGATTTTACATGCCAATGTGTTGATTATGAAATGGTTGATCCAATTAAGTATGGAGTATATAATTATGTTATTTTTGGACTTAATTTGGGCTTAAAATGAGGACATAACTTAGTGGATAAACTGCTTGATGTTATGAATGTGATGTTATGGATTTCATAAATGAGAATGTGTAATTGAAGATGCCTAAACAATTGAGTAGAGTTTGATAAAGGGATGTAATCAATTGGTATATGAATTAGTATGTAATGACGTTGTATTAGAGGTAGTGAATTATGGGAAAAATTGTGTGAACTTGGTATTATAATGTGTGTTGAATTCGTATGATAAAGGAGGAGAAATGCAGGGCACGATCGTGGCCCTTACAACACGATCATAACCCTTACAGCACGATCGTGGCCTGATAAAATAAGGTTTTATCACAATCGTGGCAGGGACCCCATGATCGTGAATTAGCCAGAAAATGTTTCTGTCACGATCGTGGCATGGACATCACGATTGTGGCTAGACTTATGGAGGTAAAGAGTTCTCCTTTGATTGTTATATGAAGAAATCAATAATAGGATGCTTCCATATGATGTAAGTAAGTTTAAATGAGATCTTGAATGACGCTAGTTGATGAGAAACGAGGTGGTTGAAGTGAGTAAAGTGCACTGGTATTAAAGAATGATTGAAAGATGTTATTAAAAGACTATGAGTTGTGAATAAAGGAAATATACCCGGGATTGTCAATATGAGCATGCATTACGCATTACACATGTACATATGTGTATAATTGAATGTTTATGTGATTATGCAACTAATAATGTGTGTGCAATATATGTATTGCATAATGTTGTTATACAGGATAGAACGACAGCATCCAGTCATTTCTATATCATGAATGCTAATGCTAACCTGGAGCATACAGTGAGTAACCTAGACAATCTCACTCAATTAATTGTTGTGTTAGATTATGTTTGAAATATCTTATGAATGTGAAATTGACTGTGTTGATTCCAGACAATGAATGTCTGAGGTTTCTGATGAATGAATGTGATATTTGAAGTGCTCCTTGTATGTGAATGTGAAGAAATAAATGTTATTTAACAAACTTTGTTGAATGCTAGACTAAGGTCCGAAGATGATTATGTTTTGATTGTGAATGTGACTGATTGAATGGATGTGTGAGATGAATTTCATTTCAGGAATGCATGAAAGATAAAGGCAGTTGTGACCGGAGTTGCCAATAAAAGAGCTTAAAGCTCAGAACATAATAAGAGCTCTTGGCTCAATTGTGCATGTACCCAGTATCCACTAAGGGATATGAGACATTATTCGATATAGCTCGGTATCCACTAAGGGATATGAGCTAGAAACAAACGGCACTCAGTCACAACAAAGTAATAAATGAAAATGAATCATGTGCATTGCATTTATAATTGATATATGTACTTTAGTATGAATGAAATGTTCGGTATAATTGTCCTGAAAATGATATGTGATGCTTTATGTAAAAATACAAAGATGTGAATTATATGTCTACATGTTTGATATATTTTATGAATTGAGTGAACCATCGAGGATGGTTACTCAACTGAGTTCACAAAGCTCACCCAAATTGCAACATATTTTTTAGGCTCAAAGGAGACACTCAGTTAAATCAACTGGAGTCTAACCACTGCTTTTGAGTAAGAGATAGAGGTTGAGATCAGTTGGCGTCTGTATAAGTTTTTCTGTCATTTTTGTCTTAAAGAATGTATTCTGTAAATATTGTACCATTGCATATGAATAATTCTAATGAGTAATTACTTATTAACTGAAAGTGTTTTTAATTAGTAAAGGGCCCAAATGATTTATGAAATTCTGCAATGTGTATATTGTTTGTAACAATTGTGATTGAAAGTGCTATGAATAAAATGGGTCATTAATGATTATTGGTTTTCCGAAATGTGATGTTTGAAAAAAAAATTTGCAATAAGTTCTATTTGATTGCTCTAGTGCACTGCTTTCACTTAATGTGTGTCCGAATGTCCTCGAAATGTACGGATATGTGCTCGGTGGAAGTGGGGTGCTATAAAATCAATAAAATATGTTTATAGGCCGAGATAAAACCAAAGTACTAGATTCCTAATGAATTCACCACTTTTATCATTTTTAGTGTTTCTTTAATTTGTTTTCCTTAGTTTAGTTTTATTTTCTTATTTCAAAACCAAACCAAACCCCCTCATAAACTAAACACTGATTAATTTTATTTCAACAACTTTACACAGACTCTTTGTGAGATCGACCTAGACTCACCACTGCTATAGTAGTAAGTCTAGTTTATTTTGGTGTAGCGTTATGACACACTGCTTTCAATTATCCACCTTGATAGGGGTATGATCAAAAAATCTATGTTCTATAAATATGGGTTTACACTTTAGATAGGTAATTAACTAGTTCACATTCACTAAGACTCATCTAGTTTTTTTCTGAATGAACCACTTTAAACTTTGTTTATTGCTCCATGTGAACCTATGACCTTCAAACTTTAAACTCAGTTAGATCCATATCCTTGCTGCAATCAAATAGATCCAAGTTGTAATTGAGTAGATCACAATTCCCCTCAGCCTCTGATGTAACATCCCGTTTCCATACTAAGGGTTAGAACTGTAGATTTTTGTAATTGAGAAATAGCAATGAGATATTAGAAAAATACATTTCATGATCATGCGTAGTGTTAACATATTCGTATGTGAATTTGAATTTTGCACACATTAAAATGATTGTATATGCACTCATAGACATTCCGGGTATAATTGATTTATAATTAAATTATGAATGTGATTTTGTTGAGAATAATGGCTTTTATATGTTGAAAATTAATTTGGAGAGTGTATTTAGTAATTTAGAATTTTTGTAGAATTTTAGAAAAATTTCTAAAATTTTGGGTAATTTTGGACTAGGAAAAATGCCAAGTGGCAAGACAATTGAAACATAGAAGTAGAATTAAGAGTCAAATGGTAGTGAAATTTTTTATTTATGACTTTGGGATTTAATGACATATGTCATTGAAATTTGGAAACAATTGGAGTAGAAATTGTAGTTGATTAGATAAATTGAATGAGAAAAACCTAAGTGAACCTATAAGGAGATGACATGTGGCAAGTAACAAGTGTCACTTACCAAGCCATGTCTTAAAATTACTATTCTTTTAATTGTAAAGACCCTCCTTGTTTTGTTTCTCACGATGTTTTCCAATTGAAAGACCATTGGGTATTTTGTTCTTGTTTTCTTCTTCTTCTATGTGACCTTCTCTTCTTCTTTACGAATTTTGTTGCCAACCTTCACCAACTTTGAACCTAGCCCTCTTATCTTTCATTTACTACTCTTATCTTATTCTCTTCTTCATTTCTCACCAAAGACCCAACCTCCCAACCTCTATGATGATGTACGTGGGCTATATAAGAAGCTAGGGCTGGTGTTCTTTTGAAGGATTTAAAGAGAAATCAAGTAAGTTATATGTTGATCTTTATGGGATAGTGTAAATGGAACTTGTATGTTGAGTAATTTGAGATTGATGGATTGGTCATAAATTTATATATATGTGTTGTGGATGAAGAATAAAGATTGTTGATTTCTTGTTTTAAGTATATGATTTGTTGATAATTGATAAGTTGTTGTTGAGATGATTTTTGAGATAGAAAATTCATTTTGATAAATGTGTATATAATGTGTTTTGTTTTTTGTGTATATGATCAAGCATGGATTTTGAATTGTGTATAGATGATCTTGAACTGTAATTGGGGTATTATTGAAGAAGAAATGATGTGGATATAAGTTAGAAGTGATAGATTAAGCAAAAGAGATGAATTAGGAAGAGATTGATGAGGAAGTGTGCTGGAAATGTGTTAGATGTAGTATTTCTATTGAACATGCATCTGTAATTTAGATATATCCTAACCTACGGATATCCAAATAAGATGATTGTTAATTTTTATTAAACTAGAGACAAATGGGTACAATTGTCTTGAAGAAATTGAGTTCAAATTCTATCTCTAAGAGTTCTGAAAATTATCTTGAAATTGAGTTTCAGATTTTGTCTCTGTTTTTGAACAGTATGGAGTAAATTATGTATAACTTTCAGAATACGGAGCCAAATTGTATGAACTTAGGTTCTTTGGAAAAAAACTTTGCCTAAAAACCTCATTTTCTAGGTGTAAAATAGAAGTGAAGTTCATAAACAAATAGAAGACAGAAGGAGAAGTGCGTCGGCCAAGAGTCACGATCGCAAGTCTGTATGGGCGATCATGTAAGTCGCGATTGCGATCATTGGTGAAGTCGCGATGCGTCGCGATCGCGTCTCCAAGAGTGATGTGTGGGAGATGCTTTCTAAATATGTGTTGGTTTTTTTATGATATCTTAAGCTGTAGATGTCCAAATGAGGTGCTTCTTGATTCAGATTAAACTAGAACATAATTCTACAAATTTCTTAAAGAAGTCTAAATTTAATTCTGTCTCTAAGACTTTCACATTTGGGTGAGAAATTAAGTCTTGATTGAGGTTGGAGTACTACCCGAGACAGAAATTAAATCTTGATTTTTTTCATAAAAACTGAATGGATATAGGCTGAATCAGACAAAGATGTCTTTACAAAGTTGTAGTTCATTATCCTATCTTTCAATTGGTATTAAGTCGGTAATTTTTAGATATCTAAGTTGAAAGTTATGAGTTGTACAATTTGAGGGTATGATCATGAACTAGTCAAAAGTTCAATTATACATAGTATGTGGTATTTTGAGCATAACTCATAGGATACTAAACCAAATTGAATGATATTGATGTCATTGGAAACTTAAGAGATAGAAGAACAATTTTCTAGAAGAAAGTATCCTCAAATGACTTCATTTTCTTGGTAAAAAAGAACTTGGAAAGTTAACCCAAAAGTTGTTATAGGAAAAATCTGAATTTGATGAAATGAGTTATGAATTTCAATTTGTATAGTTTTATTAAGGAATAAATAATAAGTATAAATGATACTTATGTGAGTTTGGAAATACGAATGATTATGTGACGAGAATAATGGAAAGATAGCCAGGATTGTCATTGAGCATTCATTATACACAACACATATACATATGTCTGTGATTGGGTGTTCATATGATCGAGCAATTAATAATATGTGTAAATGTGTAGTATATGATGCTGATACACAGGATAGAACGTCTGCATCCAAATGCTTCTAGATTATGGAAGCTAAAGCTAATTTTGAGCATACTGTGAGTAACTTAGCTGGTATCACTCAATTAATTGTTTGTTTTATATTATGTTTGAATTATCGAATGAATGTGATTTGATTATGTTGATTCCAGACAATGAAAGTTCGATGATTTTGATGAATGAATGTGATATTTGAAATGCCCCTTACATGTGAATATGACAAAATAAATGTGCTTTCTCAACTTAAATGTTGAATGTCAGAGTAAGGTCCGATGACATGTGAAAGTAAATGTGTAAAGTGAAATAAAGCAACTGATTGAGCATATATGACTGATGCATTTCATTACATGAATGCATAATAATGTAAAGGCTATTGTGACCAGAGTAGCCACCGAAAAAGAGCTTAAAGCTCAGAAAATGGAAAAAAGCTTAAAGCTCAAAAGGTGGTTAAGAGCCAAAGGCACACTATGTAAAATGAGCCCTGTATCTCCAACGAATAAAGAGCAGTTATTAATGAGCCCATTATCTACAATAGATATGAGACAGTTATAGGCACTCGGCCACAATAATAACAATTAAAAGTAAGTCTCATGAACATTGCATAAACATTAGATATGTATGTGTAAATGATTGAAATGCATTATTTGAATGGTTCAAATGTGAAATGTGAAATGTGAAATAAATGAATAAGGTGTTAATGGATGCTACATGATGAATTAATGTAGTTATGAGAGTTATGTGATACTTTGTGAATTACATGTTATGTGTATCTATGTGATGTATGAATTAAGTGAACCATCAATAATGTTTACCTCATCTAAGTTTGCAAAACTCACCCAAATTTTACAATATTTTTCAAGCTCATAAGAGTTACCCGTTAGGCTAACGGGAGTACAAACGACGAATTTGAGTAAAAGATAAAAGTCAGGATCAGTTTGCATCTGCATTTGTACTTTTTTTTTATCAATTTGTATATTCCGCGATTTTTGTACAATATGTATTTGAACATTTTGTTTTTAATAACTTTCTAAATGGGAGATGTCTGTAAATGATTTGTGTTAAAAAAATTGTACCGAGTTTCAAGTGTTTGATTGTTCTAGCATGCCACCCTTGCAGGATACACACTCGGACATCACTCAAGATGTCAGGTACGTGTCTTGCGAGAGTGGGGTGCTACATCTGACCTATAAAGAGTGGTATTAAATAACCACTATTAATCCAAGATCCTCTACATGATGCTTTGAGAGTTCTTATAGAGCTCCATAAATCAGATCTTTGTAATATTGTATTAAACCCATAAACAAAAGTAGCCAAAGCCATAGAATTCTCCATTTTGAATCTCAATTTTGTGTGGATGAGCTACTCACTAGCTTCTAGTGATTCCATCTCCATTAGATCTCCATCATAAACAATAATGATTCTTCCAAACCAATGGCACTATTTATTTTTCAGTTCCTTCCATTTAGTACTAAAACAATTTAATTTATTCAAATTTTCTAATTTGGTTTTGGTTTCCAATAAATAAAATAACATAGGCTCCTCATGCTAGACAAATTCCTTTAAAGAATTGAGCTTTAAAAGATTGTTTATTCCTCTTACATTTCATACTACGAAGGTTATGTTGCAATGCTATTACCTTTTAAGCCCTTCCTACTACTCATGTTACTCTTCCTAAATAGCACCATTTCAAACTTTTCCTCTTGTTGTCCACTTTTTACTGATCTTCCAACTATTGAATCCGATCGACTTGCTATTGGTCCTCATTTTGTTGGGAGCTTTATAAAGATATTTCAATTTACCCGACCCCCTTTTCTTTATTATAAGGGCTATTTAGCTTATCCAAACCCTTATTAACCCTCAAGTTCCTTATAAAAAGACCTTGTTCTATCTACAATTATTGATGATCATTCAATGGTTATATAAGGTTTGGTGTAAATTCATTTTACTCACTCTAATTATCATCATTTTGAACTCTATCCACCTTATCCAGGCTCCCCTAATACTTTGGAATCCATACCAGTTTTCTAGTATCCACTAGCATTTTGTTTTCATCTATTTTGGTCTCTTCAAACCCCATTAGCTACCAATAATCTCCCTTCATGAAAACTTTCCCCATTGGTTTCCATCCTTTACCTTATGCTTTTAAGGAACATTTCCCTTAATATTAACCATCACTTTATCTTCTCGAAGAGAATCCCCATTTTCCAACCTTAATATAGGAATAATATCTTTCATTTCTTTATAAATGTCCATACTTACACATAATCTAGCATAGCCTACATGTTTCCTCAAATCTGTATTTTCATCCATGCAAATTAGCTTCCCCAAATAGCTTGCTAACATGCTTAAACTTTGTATTGTCTAGTATTCCAAGGGAATATTGTGTACGTTCACCCATATAGGAATGTGCTTTAATCTGATTTTTTCTAACTCCATTCTAGGTTGCGAGCTTTGGAGAAATAGAGGAAGCTGTGAGATGTGCCAAGGGCCTTCTTCTATCACTTTTTGAGCTTCGGATTTTGAGCTAAAGGTAAATATAATATTATCATTTTATGTTAACATTACCTCTTGTATGCCTCTACCTTTCCAATTTTTCTAATTCTATGTTTGTATTACAGGGAAAGCAAGGCCTTTGTCCATAAAGAACCCTACAATTACTACTTCTCATGTCCTTGCACCTTCTTGTAGAATGTCTATTCTTGGGCCACCATCATCTTGCCTTCAAGTTTAACAGGAAGAGTATAAAACAAGTAAGAATTCAATTTGTCCCCACGACTTGCTTCCAAATTTTTCTAGTTTCTACATGCTTCTTATACATTCTCACTGCTTGAATTGAGATGGTCGAGGATGAAGTAGACTAATTTGTTGAATGGTAAGGAAAGTAAGGGTCAAACGGATTTTTGAGTTCTGATTGTGATTGAGGTGGAGAGAGGAGATTGAAGAGGAGGGTAATGGTAGAAAATCAAACTCTATTAAGATTGAGTGAAAATCTGAATGTGGCAGGGTTGATGAGTTTTTAGGGAAATTACCAAGAACAACAAAGAAATTCAAGGCGAGAATAAAAAAACGGGACGAGAAGTACATAAAAGCACTTGGACATGACGAAAAAAGAGGGAAAAATGATGAAGCTAAGTGAAGACAGAGGAATAAGCAAAGTTAGAGGATGGAGTGAAAAAGGAAACTATGAAAGGCCAAAGAAGAATGCTTAAAGAGATGGAGGAGCCTCTCTCACATGTTTGTCACTCAAGGCGGGAATAAATCAACCTTGGAATGTTGTGTACATCGATTTGAAGTGATGTGAATAGGAGAAATCCACTGAGGAGATGATCGTTAAGGAGTGCTTACATTATTAAAAATTTTATATTGCAAATTTTAGATTAAGGTTAGTTAAGGTTAATTAGGGTTATTTAGAAACTATGATTGACTAGATTAAATTATGGTAAATTTGAAATTGGCATTATTTTATTTTTCATTAGAACTGTTTAGCTTAATTCATAATTATAGTTAATTAGGATTATTAGGGTTATTAAAGTTAATTAAGATTTATTAGAATTAATGTAAAATTAGGATTAATTGGGTAAGTTACATATTAGGTTTAATTTAAGTGAGATGGACATACAATGCTATGTAGAATATATGCGGCACTATAAGTCTTCTATAAATAATTAAAAATAAAAAAATTAGTATCACATAATTGTTAAGCTTGACACTTATCTTAAAGGAATATTAACTCCATTAAGAGTTTCATCTATTTAGAGGAATATTAAAGGAATGTTATCTTAAGATTTTTTATGCACTTCAAAAAGTTAAGTTTTAATTTATATTTTATTACAAATTTTAAAATTGAAAATACATTTTTTACCATGAAATACGAAAAATTGTCCACGTTTAAGACAATGACCATAGTCAATTTTTTCTTTGTATTTATATTGTCTAGCATAAGTTCATATTTCTTAAATATCTTATTACTATTAGTTTAAAGTTGGACATGCTTTAACTTTCTTTATTTAGAGCTTGGAATTCGAATCTATTTCTTCTTGCCGTTAATGCAAATACTTTTCCATTAACAATTAAAATTTATATTTCAACGTGGATGTGTTCAAAGTGTAAGAAAAAAACCAGTAGAATGAAGTAAATTTGAAAAGATCCAATTCAAATTCAACCTATTGAATTACAAATTGAAAGCAAAGTTTGTTAACAACTATGAAACTAAACTATTGCAACTTAAGCAGTGCCTACGTAGGGACAGGCAGGACACCTACTCAGGACCTACTTTTATTAGGAGCCCATTTTTAATGCATTTGAGCAACATTATTTTAGCATTTTTTATTTAGAAAGGTAGTAAATCTGTGTTGAAAAAGAAAAAATTAACGTTAACTAATAAATAACTTCTTTTATTAGCTATATTACTAGAAAGTTAGCATTGACTTTTAATCTTGGCAGTTAAATAGATTTCTTTATTAGTTATACAACTTCAACTTGTTATATTTATAAATATTTTTGAAGCATTTGAGTATATTTCTTATATTCTAATTTTTTTACTTTTACTAACATTGAATCTAAGTTATTTCAACTCAAAAATTGGTGGTAAAAAAAGTTTACGGTTACGTCTTCTGAGTTATGAATGATAATTTAAAGATAAATTTTTTGATTTTTTATTATTTTTAACTTATTAAATATTTAAACATATTATAATTAATTTGTAATTTGTCATTAACGTGGCCATTATATTAGCATTTTAAATCAAAATATAATATTAAATAATATTGTGTTTATTTGTGTTTCTCCTTTTTATTTTTAAATTACTTATTATTTATAAAAATATAATTAAACATTAATAAATAATTTAACTTTTGTAATTATAATTTTCATTATACTTTTCCACATGTAATAATTATTGGATTTGTGTTCTTGTAGAGGTTTACATAAGTTTAGTTATAATATGACTAAATCAAATAATTTAAGTTACTCAATTCAAAAATTAAATAAACGGTTTCATTTATTATAAAATTTTGTTTAATTCCATTAAACATGTTGTGATAATTAAATAATAATAAAAATTATTTAATAATTAAATAAGATCGTAAATAGTTGGATGTGTTTGATTAGTTTTTTATAAATAGGTTAGTAGCATTAGATTATTACATTTACCATTATGTTAATTCCTATAAAAGAATTTTTTATTGAAAAATCACTAATATTAATTAAATTCAAAAGTTACTACAAATATTTGATCTAAAAATATTGCTAGCTGACGTTACAAGCATTTAATATTTTGTTGAGTATGTAAATTTATAAATTGAATCACTTATATATAAATATTAAATTTTAATAAAAAATATTCTTTTAAAATTTACATATTTCTGTATTGCCGAGTTATTGCAATTTTTTTCCTTTATCCAAGACGTATAAATTATTAAGAACGGCCATAAAAGAGAAGAATAGAAATAATAAACCCTGTAACACTACGTTCAATATCAGAGAACTATTGGGCAGGTTAAAAAGCAAGGGCAGAAACATTCTGGTGGCCATTATTTAAACGGAAATCGTACACCTTCCAAAGAGGAAATTCTTGTTGACTGCGTTAGCACATGCTTGAATAAATTAACGAGTATCTACTACTCGATTCCGAGCATCTTTTTGAGCTCCAGAACATAGCCATAAACCTTTTGGCGATCAGGAAGAGACTTGGAAACAGACTCTTTTTGCATACACCTCTTGGCCCAAGCAGCAAATTTCGGGCACTCCGCCTCTATGCTAAAATGACCGCAAATCTCGTAGGAATAGAACCATGTGTAGAATGGTATGAGTGCTATGTCGACAAAACCAAGTGTGTCGCCACCAAAGAAAGGCTTGTCTCCAAGCTCCCCTTCCATCAACTTCAGACCCTCAATGAATTCCTTCTTTGCTTCCTCCTGCTCTGCTCCTTTCTTTTTCCATGTCTTCTTCCCTGGCTCATGCACCTGATCATTTCATGTCTCATAAATCGTGTACTTTAAGCAATCGACATACAAAGGACTAAATCTGGTATATGCTTATATTGTTGTAGGCCCTACGTTTTCACTAAAAGGTTTCCCAGGCCACCAGCGTTCTGGATCTACTGTTTCCCCACTAAGCAATAACCCACATCACTTATGGGAACTAATTGGACCTAGATTTCTAAAGGAAAATAAAATAAGAAAAAGGAAGAACTCAAATCTAATTTTTTATAAACAAAATTTACGAAAGAGAAAAAAACCCCAGAAAATAAAGGAAGCCCATTCATGTCGATTAGGTAGTCTGTGTGGGCGGAGAGGGCAACGTTGTGCTAACTAAGCCCACAAAGAGCTACTATCTTCCATACTGTGGAGTGTGAACGCTTTGAAATACCAATTACATTCAGAAACATTGTAATTCGTGGAAATAAAGAAAATGAAATAATAAGTGGAAGAAATATGTAAAGCATGCGTTATAAAGATACCCTTTTTTCAATGAAATCACCCCAGAACTTGGCTTTGGCTTTCTCATAAGGATCTGAGGGCAGTAAGGGAAATTGGCCTCGCCACACATCATCAATGTACTCGACAGCAGCTAGAGACTCGCACACAGGTTTTCCATTGTGGATAAGAACAGGAATCATCTTGTAAACAGGGTTCATTTCAAGTAAAAGAGAGCTTTTGTCGTCAAGGTCCTCTTCCCTGTACTCGTACTTCACTCCCTTCTCAGCGAGTGCTATTCTCACCCTCATCCCATAAGGACTGCACCAGAAGTCCAACAGTATCACCTCTTCCGCCATTGTTGTTGCTCAACGGCTTGTTAGCTCTCTACACCAAGCAGATAAGGCCTGGGTGCGCTGAGGTACTGATAAGGGACCTTTAATAAACTGATAGCATTCGGGTCCCTTAGATTGCCACGTAGTCAGAAGTCATTCAGATCTTATTTGTAATAAGACAACGAATTTAATATAATGAAAGATATATTAGTATTGGTACCGTCCATCCACAATATCTAAAGGGAACATAAAACTTATAAATCTGTCCTACAAAATAAAGTTTTTTTTTTTTTCTCTTTTCTGAGGAACCTTTCGCAAACTACGTTGTTTCAACAAATCCCATAATTGCATGTAAAAACGCATATTATCCTGAGCTAATAAGACTGCAGCCTTATCCCTTATGAATATGTATGGTCCTTTTCCTCACATACTACGAGACCACACAAGTTTTACAATTTTTGTCGTTTCGAGTCATTGGTTTTATCTCCTAACTGTAACTGTCGCGTGGAGCATATACGGTTATTCTAAGGTAAAAGAGCCCTTACTAATAACTTTATCGCATCAATATTCCAACTCAAAGAATATTCTTTCTTTTACGCTTTAGAGAATGTAAATAATTAAATTGATGAAAATCAAAGAACAAGCCATATACATTGTCTCCGTGTCGTGCCTTTGAAAATCAAGGAATTCTAAGCATTGTCTCCGTGTCGTGCCTTTGAAAATCAAGGAATTCTAAGCGTTACAAGCTCGGGGAGTTGATTAAACATCAGCCAACAAGTGACACGTAACTGTTACATGCAAGGTATTGTCAATTAATCCCGAGGCAAGAGAAAGCTTTATTCCACAACAGAACCCACCTACACTGTAAATCGATAATATACAAATTATATATTAAACATGTTTGGAAAACAGCTGTTCAGTCATATTTTTTCAGCGGATTCACATGTTTTAGTTGATTGATCATTCAAACTGTTGTAATCAGCTGATTGGGTTGATTAATTAAACTCAATCAATTTATTTCTCAAAAATCCTACGTACGGGCATTTTGGTATATAACTGAAGGTGTATTAAACAGAAAGTCAATTTTACCAACAAAAAGCACCAAAATTTGTTGCAAGACTAAGGATTTGTTTGGTTGGAAGGTTTAAAATAGAATTGAACGTAACGTAATACACTTCTATCGTTTAGTTGAGAGTTATATAATGGAATGAAATGGAAGAGAATGAGATAAAAGCGGAAGGTTTCATGTTACGTTCCATTCCATCCTAAACAGTGAAAATATAAAGATTTGGGGGGTTTAGAATGGAACGTAAACTAATAAATATATATTATCTAATATATCCTCAATAATTTTTCTTAATACTAACTATTTCTCCTAACTCTAACCCCTTGTATGTAATTAATAATATTTTTATATTATTTTTTCTTTTCCTAATAATAATATTTTTATATTATTAATAAAAATTGTATATAATTAATAATAAAATAATAAAATTTTAATA
>JANQBM010000007.1:7601502-7615477 GCA_025594535.1 Erythroxylum domingense
CCACCCTCACAGGGCACGGACTCGGGTATCACCGTCGATGTCTGGTTCGGGTCCAGCGGGAGTGGGGTGTTACACAAAGCCTATGAATATGTTCCCTCACTAGGCTCATATTGAATATCTCCCTTGTAAGTGGGCTTCCCAAATCCAACAGGTGGTATCAAAGCTGATGGTTCGGCAAGGGATAAGTATGGAGATGGTAGTCAGATTCTGTGGTTTCCTCCTCACGAAGAAGATCAAGGAGACTCCTGGTGGGCCCAGACCAGTCAAGTAGAAGGACTCTTGGTGATGCCATATACTCGAATTGTTAAGAAAAATGCTTTCGCTCAAGGGGAGTCCAAACCCAATATGGAAGTTCACATTTGAGGGGTAGGTTATTTGGATATCAAGTGTGAGTAGGAATCCCACATTGGAAAGAGATGGAATTAGTAAAGGACATATAGGTGGAAAAGACCCATAAACCTAATGCCTTAAGGTTTTAGGTTAAAGTGTGGTGTCAAAGACCATGAATATGTTCCATCACTAAGCCTATATTGAAGATCTCCCATGTAAATGGGCTTCCCAGATCCAACAAGAATCTATATTGCTAGAAAAAGTTTGGTGGATTTATAGATTTAGCTTGCTGAAATTCTATATTTAAAATAATAATTGTGTGTGTGTTATAAGAGGCTTTTGATCATTAAAAATGTTCAAGGATAAGTGTAAAATATGAGTTGAAAATGATATAAAGATGTTTTCATAAATGTAATGTGATTCAAAGTATATAAGTGATGAATTGGGAATGATTAAATGAGAACTTGGAAATTGTGTGAGTGTATAATCCTAGGAAAAAGAGTGATAAATGTGAGTGATGAATTGAAACTGATTAAGTGTATTAAGGTATAAACCTAATTGCAAACTAAATGATGCACAAACCATGATAAGTATGATTTGTGAATAAGATTTCATACCCAGAATAATCAATTAAGCATGCATTAAATGATCACAAGGTTACGTATGCTAGGTTTTAATATTTATATCCTTGGTAATTTCTGCAAGTACACAGGTTGTTCGCGTAGTACCTAAGATATTGATCCCATGAGGAGGGGTAATCTATTCCTAAAATCTAAGGCGAAACTAATGTGAAACAATCTAAAATAAACAAACAATGCAAAAAATTAATCACTCAAACAATCAATTATGAGAATTAAATTGCAGAAATCTAAACAAGTAACAAATCACACGACCCAATCCAAAATTCAACTTAGAAATTACCAAGTGAGAGAAAGGGGGTTTTAATCTAAAATTAACAAAAATCTAACTGATTATGCAATTATCGAATTAATGGGTTTAGATGGTCCTAGGGTAGATTACCATCTCTCCAGTTATAATCCTTGAACCAATTGATAATCCCTAATTTAAATTATAGAATTATGATCTCTCGATTCACAATTGACCTAAAACCTAAATTAGTTCTAAAATTGTCTAATAACCTACTGGGAACCTATGTTCGATCTCTCGTTACACGATTATACGGTTTGATTCAATTCTCTACCTATCAAACTACCTAACTCTCATTAGCATAATTTGATTATTTTCACTCAACTCACCCTCTCAGTTTATTTCCAAATTATTACGAACAGATATTGAATCACAATTAAATTAATAAAAACACAGTCAATCAAATTTTATTAATCTTAAGGATCAAAAACCCGAAGGTGAGTTTAGACATAAATCAACAATCGACAACAATTAATTTCAATAAATATCCTAATTTCATACATCCATAAAATTGAAAAAAAAAAATAGAAATACTATTGGAATGGATTCGTGGAGGAAGCGATTGTGAGAAACCACCTATTTCGGGAAGTACATCACGCTAAGCTTCGTCTCTGTGACTCTCTCCCTTTGTCTCCTTCCTCAATCTCTCGATAACTCTCTAGGTTTTTTTTAATGTGATTGACGTGAATGCTCCTTTTTAGACTCTCCAAGGCTGCTGGTTCTATCCCTTTATGATGTATTTATGCTTTGGATGCCCTAGGTTTAATTCGGGGTTGAAATGGTTTGAAAAATCTTGTGAAACTAGAGCATTTGCTTCAGCCTGACACAGGCCACAATTGTGGCCCTGCTTGCCACGATTGTGGCCAACACCTAAACCTTTCTGTCATGATCATAGCACAAAGTGCATGATCATAGCTTGGCACATAGCCCTCTGTCACGATCGTTGCCCAAAGTGCACAATCTTGGTCATAGCCCTTTTAGCTCACCTCTTTCTGTCATAATCATAGGCTATGTTTTTGGCCTAAAACTCTTCGAAACTTCTTCTTTCTTCACCGTTTACCCTGAAACATTAACAAACACATCATGTTACCTTTAAAATATAACATTTAAGCTCAAAGCCTCACACTAACCCATAAAAACAGTTAAGCACATAAATTAACACAATTGAAACCTAAATACACACTAAACACTTAAATTAACACTAAATACCTAACAAATTGAACCTTAAAATGTCATGCAAATCACAACTATCATTAAACATGATACATATACTTGTGTAACTTTGAGCATTCATTTGATTGATCAATTAGTAATGTGTATATGTGTGTATTGGTTGATTTAGAGGCACACATCGACCGACACAATCCAGACATGCTAGCACGTCGGGACAATAGCTAACTAGAGTGTATTGTGAGTTAAACTAATTGTGTAAACTCAAATATTTATACTTATGTTATAATTTTATGTATAGTGGGTAACCTAAAAGTGAGATTTCGATTGGTAATGTGTTCTATTCAAACTATGTTGATTAAACTTAATTCCTCTATAATGAATTGATATTGATATAATTGTGATATTACTGATTTCAGACCATTGATTGTTCGAGGAGATATTCTGGACTATATTAGGAGTGTTTGTGATTTGAATGTGAACAAGGAAATTGAATGCTCAATAATTTGTTCAATGCTGGACTTAGATCTGATGAACTGTGAAAATTGAATGTGCTCATTGACCGGAAGTGATTGATGATATATTATATAAACTATTATACTCCGTTACATGATGCATGTTCACATAAAGTAATTGTGAACAGAGTGACCAACGTGAAAAGAGCTTTAAGCTTAGTTATTCACATCAGAGCTTCATGCTCAATGATTAATAAGTCCAATATCCACAACGAATACAAGATAGTACTAAAAAGAGCTTGATATTCATAACAGATACGAGACAGTGAAATAAGCACTCAGTCACAACAAAGTTAAAATAGGAATGAGTCTCATTTGCATTTGCATTTGTATCTTTAAATGTGTTCATGATATTGATTGCAAATGCATGTTGAACTATGTTGTGTTTATATTGAGAAATGCTTATGACTTTGATTGTGATATGAAGAATTGTGATAAATGAATGTGATGTTCTGAAATGATTACATGATATTTTTTCATTCAGAATGTACTTCTGGAATGACTTAAAAAGTGATTATATTTTTAAATGCTTCTTGTATTATGATGCAAATTATAGAATATAAGTTATAACTCTGAATGAAGTGTTTCTTTGTTTGAGCTAAATGTTAATCATTGATATATATGTGTTTTGTTTTGAGTGATGGTTCACTCACTGAGTTCGTAAAACTCATCAAAATTGCAACGTTGATTTTCAGGTACTAAGAGGAGACCTTGCTAGTAGAGCAAACTAACTGAAGTTTCTTATTGTCTATTTTGGATCAAGATATGGCTCAAAGGTCTGGTCAGCTATCATGTGAGGATTTTAGATAAAGTACTTTGTATAGTTTGCATTTCATGTAGAATCTTTTGTTTAAAACAATGTGATCACAAAAGGTTTATGTATTGTAAATATATGGATTGGTTGTAATGAAATAACAATGTAAATCATGTTTTATTAATGAAATGAGATAAGTTGCTTTTATGATTACTTCTGATGTGTATAATGTCATATTAAGTGAATGTGATTGCTCTAACATGCCATTCCCATAGGTATTCTCAAGAATTTTGGGCAAATGGTCCTATGGTATTGGTGTGTTACAGTATATCTAAAAAACCTTTAAAATTGTTATAAAAAGACATGTTTTGGAGATGATTATAGACATGAAGAACGTCCAGAAGGGATAATATTGATCTAGAGAAGTGGGAAATATGAAGAAATCATCAAAAGATCCAATATAATACAAGATCAAACTTTTATTTAGTAAGAACATTTGATAGGAGATTTAGAATTATGAACTCTTTATTTTCTATTCGTTTCTCTTTTTGTTTATTTTTGATTTCGCTTTCTACCATGTGTAACTAGACATCATTAGTGTTTAGGTAAGATGAACCTTATGTTTGTGCTATAGCATGCATTGATTCATGTATTTAATGCAATGGTTTTGATTGATTTATTGTGATTCATTATGCGTTTAATATATGTTCTAATAGATCCATAATATTAGTTTATAATCTGATTTCATAGTATAGAGATTGAGAAATCTTGTGTATGAATAGATCTACCACAATTGAAAAGAGTTGATTGAAAACCTAGAGATAAGTGGACATAAATCCTCTAGATTAGGGTCAAACCTACTAGGGGAATTCACAAATTTGGAAAGAAATCCTATAAACTTCAACTTGAGTAATTCTGTTGATAAACTTAGAATTAGTTGCTAGCAAACTCAAAAGAGCTATTAGCATATGATAGGAATTTTCATGGTCCAATAGTCAATAAAACAATTGCATAATAAAAGGTTAATTATTTAATGGTTTTAGGGCAGTAATTCCATAAACACTAATTCCTGATATTGGTTGTTTTATAAGTGATTTATTTCATTTTTGCATTCAATATTGTTGCCTATTTTATTTTAATTGTTAAGTTTTATTTCCTTAATTAAAAATCAAAATATAATTCATAGGCTAAATAATAGGAGATAGGTAATTACTAATAACTACTGCCTTCGTGAGATAAACCTATATTTGCCGATACTAGCTACAGTTATACCGTGTACTTACGGTTAATTCATAATTGACTTACTAAGTTTAGGTCAATCGTTAACCCGGTCATTTTTCAAATAATTAAATTTTGATATATTTTTTTCTAAGTGGGAGACTATAAGATTTTTTCTAGATTGGTTATAACTAATTAGTCTTTTCCTTTACAATTGAGTCAAACAATGGCATGTAGATCTTTTGTTATAGTTTTAGTCCTTTTATAGGCTTGAAGTTTTGAGCATATTTATTGGGTTTTATACGGTCATTGTGTAGAGATATTAAGATATTTTAAGTTTTAAACTTTGACTAATTAGATTAAGTCCCTTTTTTCACTTCATAACTCTATATATCATTCGCTTGTAAGAGCGTAGCAATTCCTATTTTACAAATATTCTAAAACGTGATTATACAATTTTAAGAACAATGATCATATCTTCTAACCCAAATTTTCTTTTTATCGTTTTAATATTAATATATCAATTATTAAGATGTATATGATTCTATTGAATGATCCTATAATTATTTTTACTTGATAGATAATTTTTACACGTAGTATCAAAGCATGTGATTACACCAAAGACTGCCCATTTGCATGTAAAATAAGCCATATTTACAGATGGATATAAGGTCAGTTCCTTCCAAATGTTTTCTTTAATTATATGAAGATGAAAAACAAAATATAAGATGTATTTACAACATGTTCCTTTCTGGACTATAACAAATGGATTCTTAAAAGTTAAGCTTCGAAAAAGACAATAATGGAGTCCAAAGTAAAACACAAAAGCTGGATTCTAAGTTTCAACGTTTGCATTAAATACGAATTTAATATTTGTTAGGTATGTAAATTGAACTGCACTTAATTACACTTAATAGCTTCGGGAACTAATGATAATGATCGTGTCACCTAAGAAAATTTAGGTAAATGCTCCTTTTGCTCATTTAATAAGGATTCAGCTAAAGTTGGAGTTTGGTCACATCGTTGTCTACAATTAATTTCCTCTTCTACAACCTTTAAAACCAACTTATAACTATCTAAAACAATAATCTTTATTACTCATTTCAATTTCGTTTTTCAACTTACATTACTATCTGAATACACATGTAATTTTTAATTTATATCATTACTGATTTACCAAAAAAAAACGACAAAATGATGTCTCAAAATTAAGTTAATCTTTCTATTGTAATGGACATATTAGTCAATATATACAAACTGATTTAAATGTCGCAAACTTCTAAAATAATTCAATAATCACAAAAAAAATGGGACTTTGATTTCCTGACTGGACAAATATGAAACCATTAATCTAAGAAACTACTAATGATCAATCTTGAAGTTGTAAGTGTTTGAAATTCATAAGTGAAATAATCTAAAATCGAAAAAAAATGAAAGAGTATTGTCAGTTATATATATATGAAAATAAGGGGCGGATAGTTCGTACAGAGAAATGGTAATAAGTATGGGAATGAATATAGTGAAGAATGAGAATAGATATGATCTTTATAATTATGATGGTTGGTTAAAATGACATATCTTAAGTATATATGAATTCACTTGAAACTAATTTAATCTATCACTAAACTCCCTCAAAAACCCTTAATAGTTTAGTAAAGACTGAGGAGTAGAGATTCAAAATGTATATATAGATTATAAAGTTATTTCTTCAATTCGTCCCGTGTAGCAACAATTTCGATTGTGAAGTGATAAACTCGTCTTATACAGTCTCACCCTTTTCTGCCAGGAATTGATTATGTGATTAAAAGAAAAAAAGGAACATAAGACATGATAAAATAAGTGCAAGGATTCTAATTGAATGGTTGATGGGGAGGACATGAAAACGTATACAAATTGGTTGGAAAAAAAAGCATTTATCTCATAAGAGCAAGTAGTTGGGGAAACTTTAAGATCTTGATCAAATTAAATTCTCATTTATTGAGAGTTAGGTAAATTAATGAATTGGTCTAGTAAATGGCCATAATTAGCTTCGTGCAGCAACTATAAAGTTTGATAATTAGTTGAATGCAGTTATCAAACATTTATAGGACGCAACCACAAATTTTAATTTTGTATATATAGATTCCTACCCCTCTTTTTAATGATGTGTTGTGCCAGAATCAGTGGAGAGATGGCACAGAACTACTAGTAGTACTTGCTCCAAGCCCCACCTAAGATGGCTCTAAATTGTTGAAATCTACTCGATAGTTGCATGGATACAAGTCGCATTCTCTTATTTAACGTGTTTACATTCATGGCGTTCAATTCTTTGCGAAAACCTATACATCTGTAGCTTTCTGAATTTAGTTGGTTTTAGCAGACGAAATTGGTAAGCTTCAGATGGGATCGTCACTTCCAAGTTCTTATGGCTTGTTTACACTCTTTACCTGAATTGGCTTGCTTCCTAGCTCGCCTTTTATGTTACAGTAAAAGCCTTCATTAAATGCATGCTACCTATGTTGCCTCTAGGGTATAGCTTCCATGCAAGTTAAAGTGCAGGGCGTACTCGTATAAGGTCTTATTGCCCGTGTAAAACATGCACAAATTTGATGACCTTCCCAGTCACCCTGGACCACCACTGCAAGTGCACTGCAGGCAAGAATATCTTCTCAATTAATTAACCTTGTAATATGAAAGTTGTGTTTTTCAAGTCAAGCGATGGGAAACCTGTGGATGACACAAGCTTGAGAATTTCGAGGGTTTTGTAGCAATTTATATAGTAAAACCCTTTGATTGGATAATAAAATTGTTGAAAATTACATTATTGATCAATCCACCATTAAACTTACGAACTTTACTTGTAAGCTACTTTTAACTACCATTTCTAACTTGTAAGCCCTAACTTAACTCCTGTCATTTACAAAATCATAGGCATATCATATTGTAGAATCGGTCCATCTCAGATTGATATGTTGAGATCAATTCTTGGCTTCTTCATCATCGGCATAGGAACAATTGAATTGCACCTAGGACATTTTGGGTTATGTTTCATAATCAATACATACGATAGGCAACCAGGGCACCCTGCTGCAACTCGTGAAAAATTTTCCTCGTTTTGCTCTTCTTTGATTGAAGATGAGGATGGACAGTGTGAAGGCAATACTAACGAAGATTTGCGTAGCAATGATGTTTTCCTAATCGGTTCTTTCTCTGCTCTTTCCAGTGCAGATTTTACTCGGTCTAATGTGCATACACTTTGGTAATTGCCCGATGACGATGAAGACGACGAAGAAGGTGATACTAACTTAAGCTCCAGGTTGCTGTCATCAAATAGATTTAGTGTGATCTTGGACGGTGATGGTGGGAAGTTTAAATCTTGAAGCTTGGGCACTGTTTCATTAGTCTGGTGCCTATGATCTACGAATGATGGGGCTGAATTTGAGGAATTGCATCTTTGTAAGTACACTTTACCTGACTGCAACCAAATAAAACGAAAAAGGAAAAAGGGCAGATCAAATAAACTTCACCTATATTGAGAATAGAATGGACTAAATTCAAGTAGTGACATATTATTTGGCATAATTACTGAAGAGCATGAGGGTAATAATAAATGAAAGTGAACAATATGTAAGGAGGATTGGAAGTTGCAGAGCATTAATGAACAATATTAAATATCAAGACAATACTCATCCTTATGACCTCAATTACTGACATGGAAAGAAGTGATATACAATGAACTTGAAACAACTTTTTCAAGGAATCAATTAAAAATTTTCAATGCCTGCTGCTGAGTACTCGTACGAAATAAATAGAAACATTGCTTTGGAAGCTTGGAAATTTAAAGCCATTAAATTGAGAAGCAAAACCGAGGGAAATCCCAGCATTTCCAGCTGAGAGTTAAAAGTCTCTGAAAGAAGTACAAGAATAAATCTACACTTGTAACTGCCTCTGACTTCAAATGAAAAAACAAAAAGATATCCGTACAACCCTACGAACAGTAAAATCATTAAACTATTTTAAAACAACAGAAACAATTTTGGTATGATCTGAACATGTTCTACATGTTATGTATTAGACTTACAGTAAGGGCGTTCAAGATTCGAGTCTAAGGCCACAAAACAAGAAACATGAAGTGAGACAAAAAAGAAAGAAACTGCAAATTCAGATGACTAATTTATTCATGTTTAATTTTGTGGAGACTTTCCGAGGAAATAAAACAAAACAAACCCAGAGAAGAGGAGAAAAGAATAACCTTCAAATCCAAACGCTTTTCCCATCCACTAGGGACCTGCAAATCAAGGTCCAACTCTTGGGACTGGTTGTTTGCAGAATCACCACTACTTCCAAGCAAATCCATAGTGTTCAAAGTCGTTGTTTTCCCACCGGCGCTTTCATTAACTACCGTCCGATCATCATTATATCCACTCAAAATCCTCATAAGAGAGCTCACATCAGCTGCCATGTCACGGAAAACGTCTTCTACTTCTCTGGGTATTCGTTTTCCTGTGCTTGGTTAGGGAGAGAGCAAAAAGGGTTCTCCTTCAGTTTGGCTTTGAGAGAGAGAGAGAGAATTTCATACGTATAAATCAATATATATATATATGTTTATATGTATATATGAGTAATAAGCTGAGTTATATAAAGGAATGGAAATTTGGAAATGGTTGTTATTAATTGCAATTAAGCGGAAAAGAAAAGAATTCAATTTGATTTGTATTTTCTGGTTTCTCCGTCGCATTTATTGTTTAGTTAAAGGTATTTATTTATGGTATATGGATGAAGATGGGAAGGGGCCTTTAAGTAACTAAGTAAATGCAGCATTTAATGCTTCGGAATGCAAGTCGATCCACATTTTCTGGTGATAATTTTAAGTTCCTTCTTCTTCTTCTACTTAAATTCGTAACTGGTAATTTTATTTGATTCCCCTGCCTTCCATTGATTTTTATAGATAAGTTAATTGAAACCCCACCTTTACGTTAATTTCTATAGGGATAGAAATTTCGGCCCGGTTCGGCCAGCCCGGTCTGGTCTAGCCCGTTTTTGACCTGTGTAATCACAACAACGCCGTTTTATATTTTTTAAATTAAAAAAAATTCGAAGGGCTGGAATCAGCACGGGCCGACCACTGGCCGGACAACCCGTCAGTGGGCAGGCCCGTAGGTAGGCCCATCCCGACACACGCAGGCCACGGGCCGGCCTGCGATCCGTCGTGACTAACCTCGACCCGATCTAGGCCGACTCATTGACAACCTTAAATTTATGATATTGGTTAGTTAACAAGCCAAGGAGTAGCTAAAAGACCTTCCTCGATTATTATTTTGCTGAAACTTAAATTACTTCTTCCTTTTTTGTTTTTGTGAGAATCCATGAAAAGGCTCTTTTATCTTTTTCACTTAATGACACTCAACATTTATCCATTTAAAAGGAATACATTAAATCAATTGCTATTATTCTTCTTCTGCTAAATTCTCTTTATTTATTAGTATAGAATGATAGTCTCACAAATCAAAAGAATTCAATATTATTCTTTTAGAAAGAGAGAACGTGACTACATTTAATAAAATATACATCAATATAATTTATGTTTATGTGGTTATTCAATTTATGATATAATAAGATAGAAAACTAGGATATTTCATTTATCGTTTTTATTAGGTTACTTTTTGAAAAAGTAAAAAATTATAGACATCATAAGAGCAAAAGAGTCCTATGACAACCCACACATGCGATGCTACATCAAAACAACAAACAATGAAAATCAGGCTGAACTAGGTTAATCATACATCATTAAAAATCTGAAGACTTACAATGAAAGTAATAAGAAAAACATATTCATTTCAATTTTTCTTGCTTATCCTCAGTAGTTGTTTCTTATCTGTTGTCAAGCGATCGAGGGAAATTTCTAGTTGTTATCGATAATGAGGCTGCAGCATTGGTTGACCCCATGAGCAAAGAGTTGTATTCTAATTCTTGCTATAAACTTTAATAGAAAAACCTCCTTCCTCTTCATCTGGTTCATAAAGATTCTATTATTGTATTTATTCTAGATTCCATAGAATATGTTGGTAAGAGAAATTTTGAAAAGCAAGTTATCCCTTGCATAAACGAACTAATTTTGATAACTCCCTTCAATAATTCCAACCAATCATTAGGGGCAATTATTAAGTTACATAGTTTAAGGATGACATCCTAAGCAAAAGAAGAGAATTCACATTTAAAGAATATGTGGTTCAATGATGCTTGTTCATGTTTACATAAAAGCACAGCTATTAGGAATAGAAAGGAATTTAGTGGCTTTGTCCAAAGTATTAAGCTTTGCATTAATTGACAACTAAAGAATGAAGGAAGCTTGAGGTTGAGCTTGTTTATACAAGACTAGACCGTGCCATTTAACCTTAGCAACCTAGTATCTTAATAGGAAGCATTTGGGAATAAACTTGAGAAGTTTCCCCTCTATTAAATTACATCTTCTTTATCAAGATCCAATTTAAACTTTCTCATATGAGTAACTAAAGCCAATCCTAGAGTCTGCTCAAAGTTAAAAGACCTATTTTCCATCACCTCACCGATTGTTGCATTGAGGAGAATTGAGGATTTCAATGAGGAAAGCTCTAACACTCTGTCAATGGGTCTATATAGGCTCCAATTATCAAAACAAAAAGAGGAAAGTGTTTCGTTACCAATCCTATACAAGTATTTCTACCTAACACTTTCTCTTATCTTGAGGGTTTAAGAAGAGTTGTAATTGGGCTAAATGTTTAAAAAATTCTCATCTTTCAAGTAATGTGCATACACTAATTTCACCTAAAGAGCTTGTTTGTCCTTGAATAATCTCCAACTTCATTTTCTCGTCAATACTTTATCAATGGTTCTTAAAAGGAAAATTCCCAACCTCCTTCATTTTTTAGTAAACGAATTTTAGTATACTTAAATTTCTATATCGAATCCTTGAAAAAAATCTATCCATGAAAAAATATCCTTAACCTTTTTAGCAGTGCTAGAGGGAATATTAGTAGGGAAACATAATACATAAGTAAGCTATTTAAAATAGAGTTTATGAGTTAAGCTCTTCTAGCTAAAGTGAGACTTCTATTACATAAGTTCTAAATTCTAATATGTATCTTTTAAGTAAGAGGCAAGGGAAGTTTCGAAGGTTGTTCATGCCAATTATAGAAGAGAATCAAAAGGAAATAAGAAATGAACTTATTGAAATATACATGGTACTTTTCTCTAATGACGTAGACAGAATGATTTGAAGATGATAATGCTCCTTATTAACGAACTTAAAGAACTAGTATTAGCTTTTAAAAATATAATTAAATCATCTGTAAAAGTCAAGCTAATGATCTTCACCATCTTACACTTAGAGTGATACTTAAAATATTTCTTTTTCTAAACAATCCTCTTTGAGAGCTTAACCAGGACCTTTAAGGTTAAGATAAACATATTTGGAGATATGAAGTCTCCTTGCCTCAAGCCGTTAACACCCTTGAATAGTTTTGTTAGCTCATTGTTAACTAGGACATTACAAGAAACTATAGTGATGCATTAATCAATACTTGCCACAAAAATATGTGAGAATCTATAAGGTTTGAGTGTATTTAAAATTAAGGATCAATATTGAGAATGAAAAGCTTTATCAAATTTTGTTTTAAGAGCACAATTTATACTTTTGTTCTTCCCATTATAGTTCTTTAATAATTTTAAACAATTAAGATATTATCTCCTATTTGTCCACCACAATAGCTCCCAATGATACATAAACATAAACTGCGAAGACCAATTTTAATCTATCCATTATGATTTTAGAGATCACTTTGTATGTGGTGTTGAAATAAGCTATTAGTTTATACTTCTTTAGAGTTTTAAGGGTTAGCCTTTAGGAATTGTTGTGCCCAAAATAAGTTTTACAAACACCCAAGCTATCCTACTTATAAGTAAACGAGGTAGTTGTAGTTAATTAACCAGGGTTGTCTCCTACGGAGGTGAAATTGATTAACATAAATTAACCTTGAACAAAAACAAAAACAGATGCAATCCTAAACACTCTTTGTAACATACCACTCCCATAGAGCATATACACGACATAGTGAAGGATATTCGGGGACATACTCTATGAAAATAGCACATTAAGACGGTTAAATCAATTCATTTTACATTTTAATTCATTGCACATAACATAAAACATTCCAATAATTATATTGTTCCATTTTTATTCACAATCATATACAGTCTCAAATGTCATTAACTTTACAAAATTCACCTTTACAATATACAACAATTGAAAGATACAATTCTTGATACAAAATAATTAAGACATTTGCAGTTACAACTAATCCTGAGACTGACCCATATCCAAATGCAAAAGTTACTTCAACTAGACGAGCTAGATTTCTCCTGAACCTGAAAAATAATGTTGCAATTTTGATGAGTTTGTAAACTCAGTGAGTGAACCATCATCGATTTGCTCACTCAAAACAGATATAAATATCACAAGTATATAACACAGTTCAATCAGTATTTCATATCACTTAAAATCAAATCTCATATATCACATCGTTCAGAATTTAGTACCCGATCGTAAAATACATCATATTCCAACAAGTCCGTTATGCACAAGCATTTCCAACAAGTTCATTATGAGCAAAAGTATTTCATATAATCATTTTAGGATAATTCAATCAATCATTTCATCTCATTCATATCATCCACACATACACAAATATAGCATATCATTGTATCCATACAATTCAGTCATTCTTTGCAAATATTCACATGGTGTATGTAAAGATATGGATGGAATGCACATGAGACTCCACTTTCATTTTTTATCTCGTTGTGACCGAGTGCCTATTAATTGACCCATATCTCTTGTGGATAATGGACTTATTTTAGGTTTTGACTCATATCTCTTATGAATACCGGGCTTATTTCATGCACTGGTCTATATCACTCGTGAATACCGGCCTTATTTCAAGTATTAACCTATATCCCTTGTGGATACCGTGTAACCCCCCATTACCCTAGAGTACGTACCGGAACGCCCGTAGGTCATTCCGACACATAACCTAAGATAATGGGA
>JANQBM010000007.1:7615577-7627860 GCA_025594535.1 Erythroxylum domingense
TTTTTCTTTTTTTATTATTTTATTTCGTTTCTTTTTCTTCTGATTTTTCAAAAAGCCCACTTTTGATTTTACTATCTAATTAAATATGCTTGGATTATTTTTGGACATGGAATTATTTTTATAAATAGGGAGAAATTATTTTTACCCTTCAAAAAAATTTAAATCATATGAAATTCATTATTAGCTATTTTAATTAAATCATTGTTATCTATTAAATTTTGTATTAAATATTTTTCTGAAATTTTTGTTCTTGATTGTCTTATTTTATTGCCTATGCTTATTTTACGATCCCACCACGCATTTTTCTCGGGTTCAACACTCATTGAATTTTTCTTATGATTTACCTCTAAATTTTGTTCGGAGGTAAATCAAATGAATTTATTCGCTTTAAGTTCCACTGGTGGGGAATCCCTCCCTCGTGGGAACGCGTCCAGATGTCACGTAGGACGTCGGGTCTGTGACCCGCCCGGGGGGGGTGGTGTTCCAGCAAGCTCTGATTCCACTTTGCTACTCAAAGCTCGAGTTGAAGGTAGGATGATACCACAACCTTTTATACAATTTTTCATAAATAATAATGGATTATTACCTATCAAAGAAAGACTTGATAACACAACTCTTCTCTATAATTTGTATCAGCAAGATTTTCAAATTTAAGATGCTCTTTTAGTTCGTTAAGTTGATTTTTAATCATTATTAAATCTTGACCTATTTTTACTTCTGGTTCTTCTTTGCCAGTTTATGGGTCAGTAATTTTAGTAGATTTATCTAATTCAATTCCTAGTTCAGTAAATCTAATAGGTTTTTGTAATCTTAAAGACTGTGATCTTAATAAAAATTTAATAAATATTATAATGGAATTGAATCTAATGTTGTAATGTTATTAGGCATATATAAACTAAGTGTGGGAAGAAAATGTGGAAAAATCTTTGTCTACTATTGATTTCTTTCCTATTGTTTTCATATATGCAAGAAATATTAATAAGGATTTGGATATTAACATTGATGTGTGTATGGGTAGCTATTTATATGTATTGTCTTTTCTTTATATTTCCTAGAAATAATATATTTTGTGAAATAATGGTTTAGATAAATAATTTGAAGTTTATTATTTCAATTTCTAAGTTTTTTATTATGTTCTGGTTAGTTACATATTAAGTCTGGATGCCGTTTAAAACTCCTAGTCTTTTTATAATTTATTTGAATTAGATATATAGGTTGGATCTATATGCAAAAAATTATAGTAAGTACATCTGAAAGCTAGAGGTTGAAGAACCTCATACCATAACCATTAACGCATGCAATGTTATAGACATTGATATTAGAAGAATTAAAAAGGACAAAAATACAATCATCATCTAAATTAACACCAAACATGACAGGATTTAGTTCAACTATGAACTACAAGTAGAAAAACCAAAAGCTAACTTTATTAAAGGATCGAGAAACGCCATCAAATTTAACTAATGCAATTGATCTTATTTTCTTAACAAATATTAGAACAAGTGTATTATATTAAATATTTCATATTTTTTTTCACATGGTCTACATTGTGATGAAGAGCATCGCTTATCTTTCTTCTTTGTAGTCTAAAATTGTCCATCCATCCAGGTTAGTCTTCCAACTAATGTTTACCATATGTATTGCTTTAAAATATACGATTATGATATCTTTGGATTTTGTGTGAATGCAAAGGAGGTCTTGATTTTGTGTTGTTACTTAGAATATTCTTATAATCATTGATGAGGTTTTATGTTCTTCCTTAACAGCCTAAGTATTTATTGTATGTGGAATGAGTTTGAGATGTTATGGATGATTTGTGGCATTAATAAACCCCTAGGGCAGTATATGGGCTGGAAACCTATGATGCAGCTCCCGTGAGGCTTATCGGTGAAAAATCCCACGAGCCTAACAGTCATAACAAGAACTTATTTTCTTAATTCACAGGCGTAAACAATACCACGTACCATAGTTTTGAAATTAATTATCGGTGATTAATTCGATCAATTAATACTTCAACTTCGATGTGATTAATGCAAACTTAGTATTAACACAAGGAATTAATACGTTTTATAAACAAGACAATTCAGTCCATAATAAACCCCTAGGATGGTATATAGGCTGGAAACCCATGATGCAGCTCCCGTGAGGCTTATCGATGAAAAATTCCACGGGTCTAAGAGTCACAGTGAAAACTTGTTTTCTTGATTCACATGTGTAAACAATGCCACATACCATAGTTTTGAAATCAAATGTAGGTGATTAATTCAATTAGTTAATACTTAAGGGATGTTGTGCAAAGTTTAGATGTTCTGTAAAATTTGGGGAACAAGAAGGATACTAACTATGGAATCACTATTTCAAAGTAACAGTTTTGCATAAATGAATAAGGTTGATAGATCTTAGATGTATAGACAATTAACACCTAATTGTTTCATTAATCTTGAGTTTGTTGAGGGAGTTGAAGCTTTTATTCATTATGCATGTTCTCAACCTACATATATGGATGGCCCAAATATCAAATGTCCATGTAAAAAGTACAAATACATTCGCTTCCTTCCTATTGATGAAGTGAATGGGAATTTTTTGAGAAAAGGGTTTCTCCCAAATTATTTTGAGTGGACATGATATGGGGAACTATTGATTTGTAACACCTCAAGGGGTAATGAAGCACAATCGTCAATGAACTTAAATAAGTTTGAAGGGAGGATTGGATTTAGAACTAATAATGTGGGTGCAAATGAAAATCTTTACATGCAAATGGTTTGTAATGCAGCTGGTTATACCTTTCAGGAAAATATAGAAAATCTTGAAGAAGAACCAAACCCACATTAAAAACAGTTTTTTGACTTACTACACTTAGCTGACCAAAAACTATGGCCAAATTGTAAGACAATGACTCAATTGTCTTTAATTTCTCGAATATTGAATATAAATTCTGAAAGGCATATTTCTGATCGTAGTTTTGATAAAATTTTTAGATGGTTTAATGAATCATTGCCTCCTAATCACATAATGGTTGATAGATTTTATAATATGAAGAAACTTATTAGGGGTCTTAGTTCACCTATTCAAAAGATTGATTGTTGCAAATTAGGATGTATGTTGTATTAGGGAGATGATGTGGAATTACAAGAATGAAAATTTTATGGTCAATCTAGGTTCAAGCCAAGAAAATGTTCTATGAAACATAAGTTAGTACTCTGGAAGCGGATGTATTATTTACAGGTAACTCCAAGACTTCAAAGATTATATGCTTCTGATGTTACTGCATCTCACATGAGATGGAATAATGAACACCATCAAATGCATTGGCATGGAAACATTTCAATGACACCCACTATAAGTTTGCAACTGAAAGTCGAAATGTTAGGTTGGGATTGTCGACAAATAGATTCCAATGTTTTGGTCAATCCAGCCAACAATATTCATCATAGACAATCCTAATTACTCATTATAATTTTCCTCCATGGATGTGTATGAAAGAGGTATATATGTTCTTGACACTGATTATGCTAGGGCCTACAAATCCAAAGCATAAAATTGATGCATTCTTACAACCATTGATATCTAAATTGCAACATCTTTGGGAATATGATGTTGAGACATATGATGTATCTCTGAAACAAAATTTTGTGTTGAGAGCAACTTTGATGTGGACCATTAGGGATTTTTTGGCATATACCATGTTGTCTAGATGGGGTATAGCAGGAGAATTGGCTTGTCCTTATTGTGGCAATGATTCTGATGCATTTTATCTTCCAAAAGGGGGCAGAATATGTTAATTTGACAAACACGGAAAATTTCTTCCTCCAAATTATCCATTTAGATGCAATAAACAAAATTTCATTTAAAATAGGATGGTAAAAGCACCACCTCCGTCTCACAAAGTTGGTGAAGAGATGTTGTAGGAGATTGAGGAATTAGGCTTGCTGAAAGTCACAGAATTTGAAGCTGATGAAACTAATACAAATATTAGTAGAAACTTTGGTTGGAGAAAATGAAGCATCTTTTGAGATTTACCATGTTGGAAAACTAATTTGATACATCATAATCTAGATGTGATACATATTGAAAAAAATGTTTGACAATCTGTTCAATACCATAATGAACATTGAAGGGAGAATAAAAGGCAATGCAAAATCAGGAGCTGATTTGAACCTTTTTTTTAGAAGGAATGAGTTACATAAAGATCTTCGCATTCGTAAATATCCAAAAGCATGTTACACTTTGGAGAGAAATAAAAAGGACATATAGTGTGAATGGTTGAAAAGTCTAAAGTTGCCCGATGGTTATTTTTCAAACTTGGCAAGTTGTATGGGCATGAGGAAGTTCAAATTATTTAGGATGAAAAGTCATGAAAGTCATGTGTTTATACAAAGGTTAATTCCAATTGCATTTCAAGAGTTGCTACGGAATAAAGTTTGGGAAGTAATAAAAAAATTAAGTTTGTTTTTCAAAAGCTTAACATCATCAGAAACCAAGTTGGCTGAAATGGAAAAAGTAAAGAGTAAAATTATAATAATTTTGTGCATGTTAAAATGGATATTTCCTTCAAGCTTCTTTGACTGTATGGAACATTTACTTGTGCATTTAGCATATGAGACTAAACTGATCGGTCTAGTTCAATATCATTGGATGTATCTATTTGAGAGTTAATTCAACAAAAATGATTGTAATTGAAGTCATATAATGTTTTAATAACTAAATTGGTATAACCCTATTCGCTCATATAGGTATTTGCATCACTTAAAGAAAAATGTGAAAAACAAGGCTAGAGTTGAAGGTTTGATAAGTAATGCTTACTTAGTGGAGGAAGTTAGTACATTTTGTTCACATTATTTTGAGTTGTATGTTCATACAAGAGAAAGAAAAGTTCCTCGTAATGACGATAGGGGAGGAACTAGTGATGGTGATGATAACTTATCCATTTTCACATATCATGGACGAACATATGGACGTTAAACAAGAAGAATGTTAACAGATGAAAAAATTGAGACTACCCATGGTTATATTTTATTAAACTGTCAAGAGTTTCAACCTTTCGTACAGTAAATTGAAATTGATTAACTGGGTTTTAAAATTTAGTGTCATTCATAACTGAAATACATAATAATGTTTTTAAATTATACGAGGAATTGTTACGCGAATTCATGCTCGACAAAACACAGGATGATATCAATAAAGAAGTTGGAAGACACTTTCCTCGATGGTTTGAGCAATATGTAAATTTTCACTTACAAATATTGAAATGATTGAATTATAAGATTTAAGTGTTCAAATGACAATATATTGTTTAATATGATATTTTCTTTTCTGTAGGCCTTAGAAAATCCAATAGAGAACAAGTTCATATGTGATTTTATGAAGGGACCTTTGCAAACTACTAAATCATATCTAGCGTAGTTCATTAATGGACACAAATATCATACAGAATATCATGGTCATAGCATGACAACAGTAAATAGCGGAGTCTGCATACAGGGAGAATTGATGGATTACTGTAGTGAAATTATTGAGATACCTAAAATTGAATACCCTACATTGCCAATAAAGCGAAGTTTGATATTTAAATGTGACTAGTTTGATCTAAATCCAAATGGTAGTACCAAAAGGGCATAGCCGATACAATCTAGTTGAAATCAACAAGCGAAGAAGATTTTGAAAATTTGAACCTTTCATATTGGCAATGCAAGCGATCCAAGTGTATTATGTCCTTTTTCCCAGCTTACGACAAGATAAGTCAAATTGGTTGGTCGTTTGCAAAGTTAAACTTATAGATGTTTTTGAATCACATGGAAAAGGAGAACAGAGAATTGAAAGTGAAGCGTTTCAAGAATATGCTTATGAAATAAATGCATCTATCGTATATCAGGATAATGAACCTTTGAATGATCCATGTAATACATATGTTGAAATTTTATCTGGAGTGGATCGGGAGAGCTAAAGATCTGAAGAAGAGCCTGAGTTTGATTCAAATTCTTCAAAAAATGAAGATGATTTTGATTTACAATTAAGTGATGATAGCGATTAATTTGTGTTTGTAATTGAAAATTATATTCAACAAATCAATTATTTCATTTTCAATATATTGTATAAAATATTGAATTCAAATTGTAATATTTCTAGAGAATTCAATTAAATATTAATTTCAAGTTGAAATATGCCACCAAAGAGAAGAAAAGATATGATGTGACCAAGATTCAGACCACGATTCGGAGGTACTTACTATACAAGTGAAGCATATCATGGTATAGCAGCTGGAACTGAATCACCTCCTCCCTTTCCAGCTACTACACTTGCAGATGAGGCATCTCCTTCTGTATCCACTGCTACACCATCCACCACCCCTACATCATTCACTATCCCTATACCAATAGAGATATCAGGGGTAAATAATGATGATAAAGGAGGCAGCCACCAGCTTGAAGCTGAGCGACCTGATGGAAGAACTTACATTACAATTTTCAATAATATGTAAGTAAAAATACATAAAACGCTATATGATTATAATTAATTTATAGGTTTCAATTTTAAAAATGGTATAAAATGTTTTTTTATATTAGGTTGATTTCATTTAGACCATGCTCAAAAAACATGACACTAAAATTCAATGAGAATATTGATCTTAAGGGTTATGTATGGAAGAATACCTCTTAGGTCATAAAGGAATTTTACTATCATGAGTTTAAGGTACAAATTTTTTTTATTTTTAATTAATTTTTGTACATTAATTAGATAAATGTTATTACATTATAAGTATTTATCAAATGTTTTTCCTTTTGTTTCAGAAAGAATTTTTTGGGATTGTGGATTTGATGCGATCATTTATAAAGTATGGGAAAGACGAGCAGGTACACGTTATCGGGACTTTGCTGTTGTTATATACAAGGCTAGTGTACGACCATGTTATATTTTTGAACAAATATGGAGTTGTTGACAGCAGTATCGGACATCACCTGAGGCAATGTTCATTTCAGAGCGTAATTCTACCAACAGACGTGTAGGACCGAGGGGAGAGAGTCTTCCTGTACATACCGGAGGATCTATTACGTACCCCGAGCATGCTGAGAGACTTGTAATTATCTACACTTTACATTAATATTCTAATTTCTTTACTTTGCTGTATTTCAATTGAATTTAATGTGTGAAATTTGGAATAAAAATATATATATTATGGAGAATGATAATGTTATAAATATCTAGTGTTATATATGGTTGTGTTTTTTGCTTGTTTTTTTGTTCAATAGGGGGTAAATATCATAAAAATAGAAGAAACTCTGCCGAAATTTTTATAAATTCTAATTCACTTATAACATTTTATTCTTATACAGGAAAAGTCTAAAGGCATGAGGCCTACACCCCGTCAGCTCTTTTTGCACACTCACAATAAGAAGCGTGATGATGTGACATTTGTCAATAGCCATTGTAGAGAACTAAATGTATTTGAAATTTATGGTTTAATATTAATCCTTAATAATTATCACTTTCTAATATAAACATTTCCTTCTAATAGGACCAAATATAAGAAAACATTCAATGACAGTCTCAGCAGTTTGAAGATGTTGATGAGACTCAAACCTATCTTCATGCAGCGAGTGTTAGAGACCGTCATTGAAGGATATTCGGTTTAGGTTCATTTGCGAATACATGTTATTCACAATCCTCTACATCTAGTACAACAGCATCTAGTAGGCGGTCCACAACCAATGAAGTCCAAGAGCTTCGAAGCATAGTGTAGACATTGATGGAGTACATAGCTCAACTCCGTACTGAGGTGGATGAGTTGAAGGGTAGGGGTAGCACCTCACTGCACCAATCAGAGCATCTATCGTTACCAAATCATTAGTGTACTTTTGGTCATTTCATTTGAATTAAAAATACTTATTATGTATAATTTAATGTTTTTATTATCAATTAAGATATTTTTAACTTTATATCTTCAATCAAATTTATGTTTAAACAAATTAAATGTATACTATTAAATTCATAACTATTTAAATTATGCATCAACTATAACAATATCAAATAAAATTTATTGACGATGTATTTTAAAAAAACATTTCTGGTTGATTTGCCGATAGAAATTTGATTTACCGATAAAAGATGACTAACTGTTAGTAATCATAGACGGAATAACCAATTTTGTCACCAAATTTACCGACAGCAAATAACTTTCAATACACTCACCGATGGACAAAATGAAATTGTCGGTAATGTTTTAACAAACTTACCGTAGGAGAAGAATAAACCATTGGTAAATCTTTTGACAGAATAATATTTTCTATCGATAAATTTACTAATAGCCAACCACACAAGAAACCGTCGATATATTTACCAATGGTACATTAGTTGTCCATCTGTTCTGTTTTTCTTCGAGAATTGTTAGCTACGACCATTTCTATGACACCTTTGTCAGTCAGTAAAGTCCATCATTAAGTTGACTTATTAATAGAATGTTTATGCTTTATGTCAGTAATTTTCATCATAAAATGACATTTTTCTTGTAGTGGTACAGGTAAATTTTCTTTGGAATGTATTATACTTAACTTTATATTCCAATGTTCAATTACCCAATTCACATATGTTAAGTCCTATTTCATTTATTTCTAGGTGTTTGAAAAGTTCCATACACATTAAAAAGTGTTTTTATATAATTCTTTAAAAATCAGAAATGAAAACAAACTTAAAATAGTGCAACTTGGGATAAGCTCACAGTGGGTCTAAAAATAGACCAAAAAAATTAGTCCAAAAGCAATTCACATGACGGACTCCACTTGTTCCCTAATAAGCATATAGAAAACGTTTAAATTAGGATTTGATGTCTTCTAAACATTTGTTACCCTATGTCGCTAGTTTCTATATCACTAACAATCAGGCCATTTGGACTCCTAACTTATGAGATATATACCAAATATCACAAACTGCTACAAAAAAGGGGCAGCATTAGGTCACCATTTTTTATCTCAATTTTCAAGGTCATAAAGCTAGAATTAAGTCATAATCCCTTCTAAAGATGTTTATCTCTATGTATTAGGTTTCATATACAACTGAAATCACACAATTTGGAGGTCTTTAAGCTGAGTTATGACTTAAACAATGTGACTGACTCAAACAAACCTTAGACAAAATTCCACTACATGATACTCTCTTGTCATATACAACTAAGTTCATGCAAAGGAACACCAAAATAACACCAAAAATCATCCTAGAAACCATTCCATATCCAAATGAATCTTTATAACCATTCAACAGATATACAAAGAGGAATTAAACTAAGTGTAGTCCCAAACCTCGAAATTGACAAAGTAGGTCTTCTATTGCCTTGCCTCCCCTTCCTCTTTGGCTTTGCTTAAATCACCAAGTGAAAAATGATGGGATGAAGAAGGTAAAATGGAAGGGAGAAAAATATGAAGTTAAGCCATCAAATTTTTGTCCACCTCCCCTCTCCATATGCCTTTTTATGAATTTTTTAGTCTTAGACACACATTTCAATCCCATTGGACCATGTGTCACAATGCTATTAGGCCATGTGTTGAAATCTCATTGGACCACGTGTTACAATTATATTAAACCATGTATTAAAATTATATTTTACCATGTGTTAAAATTATATTGGACCATGTGTTACAATTATATTGGACACACATGTTTTAATCTTATTGGTTCATGAGTTGACTTTAGGAAAGTTGCATATTGGTCCTTCTTCTTCCTTTAATTCCCACATTAACCTATAATCTTATCAATTTATTTCATTCCTCTATGTCTTAAGTTTCTAATGGCATAAATTTCATACAATTTGGTTAATCATATTGGGAGTTATACCCCAAAAACTACAGGTTGCTCGAAAACAAGGATAGTAGCCAGAACTCAACTTCAAAACAAAATTCAAAACTCTTAAAGGCAGAATTAGATTTTGATGCCTTCATGAAAGTTTTAAACCAATGTCTCTAGTTTAATATACAATTAAAAGTATCCAATTTGAAGGCCTATAGGAGAAGATATAGCCAAATTATAGAAATCTATTTAGAGGAACCTATCCATTCAGTGAGGTACATATCCCCAAATCAACTAACTTTGATCTTATCATGCAAAAGCAACACAAAATTACATCCAATTTAACAAAAAACATGCATTTACTTATGGGTACTTCTTTTATCAATTTCCCTCACATCACATTCATAAATCCAAGAAAACATATCAAAATTTTCTATACATATTTCATGTCTAAGTATATAGGTCCATGTTGAAGCGAACAAATTATCCATTTACCCTTGTCTTTTACATTAAGTACCATTATATCTCTTACTATACTTAGATGTACTTAATTCATTATGTTCACTTCTTAATGCACCTTAAACATGATATAATACTTCTAGGGTATAAGTTGGGGCGTTGCACTCGAGGTAAAGGGTTTCAGTCAAATTGAAGGGATAAACCACACTAAAACTTTTGCACTCGTTATAAAATTAACTACTGTTAGATGCTTATTAGCAATAGTAGCTGTTAAAAATTGGGAATTACACAAAGTTGACATTTATAATGCCTTTTTGTAAGGTGACTTAGATCAAAAGATAAACATGAAACCTCCACCAAGAATCCTCCAACCAAGCAATACGCGCATGTGTAAACTAAAAAAATCCCTTTATAGGTTGAAACAGGCACCACATTAGTGGTTTGCTAAACTATCAAGTGCACTTTTGGCATTTGGGTTTAAACAGTTAAAATCCAACTACTCCCTCTTTACCTTTAAATTACTTGATTCATTCATTGTTATTTTAGTTTATGTCGACAATATGATTATCGTCAGGAATAATCCTAAACTAATCTAAAAATTTATAATCTTCTTAAATGACAATTTTTTTATTAATGATTTAGGAAAGTTCAAATACTTTCCTAGCTTAGAAGCATCTCGTTCATTCCAAGGGATTTTTCTATCCCAACAGAAATACACTTTGGTTATTCTCAAGGAAATAGGAATGATGGGTGTAATCTCGGTCGCTCTCTAACTCGACAACAACATAAACTAGCATCAACAGTAGATATGATGTTTCACGACCCAAATCAATATGAGAGGCTAGTAGGTAAACTACTATATCTCATTATTACTAGGTTGGATATTACCTATGTGGTAAATCTACTTAGTCAATTTATGCAAACTTCGATTGAACTACATTTTAAAGTAGCTATGTGTGTAGTCTGCTTTTTCAATCAAGCTCCCAGTTAAGGTGTTCTATTTATGGCCCATAATGGCCTCCTACTTCATGGATTTTGTGATTCAAATCAGGCGAGTTGTCCTAAGATTTGACGATCCACTACAAGCTACTTTACAAAACTTGGCAAACCACTAATTTCTTGGAAGACAAAAAAGCAGTATATAATTGCTCGTTCCTCTACTGAAACAGAATATCGTGTTATGGCTTTTGCTATTAATGAGTTGGTTTGGCTCAAAGGTCTTTTAAGTGACCTCTCAATAAGTCATAAGCATACAATGAAACTTTATTGTGACAATGAAGCAGAGATTCATATCGCCTCTAATCCTGTCTTCTGTAAACACGCAAAGCATATTGAGTTAGATTACCACTTTGTGCGCGAGAAAATTCAACTAAAAGTGATAGATACACAGTACATTCCCATCAAGTGACAACTTGCAGACACTCTCACCAAGGCTTTGGGACGTGATCAACACCATTTTCTTATAGGCAAGTTGGGCATTTTCAATCCCTATGCTCCAACTTGAGGGGGAGTGTTGAAGTACATATTTGTTAATATATTCGCATTCTTACTAAGTCCTCAACTTATTAGGTAAGTGTAAATACGAGGAGGGTTATTGTTATATTTTCTCACTGTTGTAACCCTAGTTGCCAAAACATGACAGCGCAATATGGAAGATGGCTTTGGTTACGTGTTCCTCCATCTGGGTGGCTCTCTAGGCAAGTGACGGCGGCAACAGCTTTTGGAGAAAACTTTTGATTTCAAGAGTTAGGCAGAGGCGTGAATGAGTTTGTTTAGCTATTGGTTTAACTATGACTTAAACTTGAAAAGGAACGATTAAATTAGGAATAATGTATTCTTAATTTAATTAAATTCTAAACATAATTTTAAAATTGTTTTAAAATTTAAAAATCAATTCCAAAGGTAATTATTTTTCTTAATTTGATTAAGATTAATAATTATATTGATTCCTAATTAATTTTAGAAAAGTAGTCTCTAAAATTAGAATTAATTAGTTTCAATTAGATTGAAATTAATTAATTAGAAAAGTTGTTTCCAAAATTTGAATTAA
>JANQBM010000007.1:7632506-7650110 GCA_025594535.1 Erythroxylum domingense
TATATTTGCTCATTTTTTCTATCCTTTGATTATTCAATGTATTCAATTGGATCATTTGCTCGCTTTTTCCTTTATCTAAATTTTATCTTTTACGTATTGCTTAATTCATTATAATAAAGCTGCTAATTTCACTAAAAACAAATTCATTAATACTAATATATTTTATTTTCATTCAAACAATTAGTTATGACCTCAATTGTTCCAACACCTATATTAGTTATTAAAATTCATATCTTGTTCACTGCATTTTATGCTTAAATTATGGTATCATTTTTATTTTAATTGATAATAAAATGAAGAATAATTAAGTTACATTTTTATTAGATCATATGATATAATACAACTTATACTAATTTTAACAATCTTATTAAGATAGTTTCTAATCCTTAATAAATATTTTAATATAAAATTGATTTTCATATAAAGTTAACAACTATTTCGAACAATCTTATATGTGATAAGTGCTTTAATAGGATAATTACAAATTAATTAAATAGACCTAAAGATGGATGAGTTGGTTTAGGTCATGTTAATCTATACATAAAATTAACCTACAACTCGAGCTAATATTAAAGTATCATCTTTACACATATATCTATTTATGAACTACAGCGAAGAAAATGAATACATAAATATTTTCTGTTATTATATCAAAATCAATAGGGTGTTTTTTTTTCTTATATTCATAAACAAAAAGGGCCAAACTAATGAGATAGGAGAACATACAGCAATTTTATAGAATAAAAAATTGAATTGTAATTGTTACCACATTGTTATAATAATTATGATGGGATTAATGATGATTATAATGTTCCCATAGTTTGCCTAAATTTAACTTTGAGTAGATCTTAAAGTTATCAAAATTTTAATTTATTCAATTACATGGTGCATTTGATTAATAGTGATCCTAATTTTTATTTTTATGTAAAAGCTCTTATTACTTGTTGATTATTAGAAAGATCATTTATGAAATAATTATTAGAAACCCAAATACTATTCATATAATATAATGTTAAATTTTTCATAGTCTTGAAAATATAAAGGAAGAGAAAAAATTAGTGAAGAACTTTATACTTCATCTTCAAGAAAATTAGAGAACTGACGACAACATGATGACTATTAGTAACTGTAGCATGAACTACTTCTAATGTGAATACGTTCTCAACATGAGCTTCATCATATCACATAGGATATGAAGCATTCTTGTCAAACTAAAACTCCCAACCAGAGAACTGAACAAGTCCAAAGCAGGTACTCGTGCACTTGGAAAAATCCACCTAACCTTTAATATTAAAATAAACTCTAGAGCATGCCACATGGCTTCTCGAAATCCTGACAAAAAGCAAAACGTCATACATATGTAATTTAAGAATCATCTTATATCTATTTCTCTTTAAAATATTATGAGTCGTAGACTTGTCAACCTAGGTTGTTGTCAAAAGTCTGCCATGGTAAGTAGAGCATATACTACCGAAAGAAAAAGATGTCAAGTTAGGTACCAAATGGTAAAAGGCGTACAATGTTAGATTCCCTACCAAAGGACTCAAAAGGTTAGTAGTCAACCAAATTGAAAATTGTTATCCTTAATAAATTATTTGTCATCGCTGACGGTTGCATGGGAAAGAGTATGGCATTGAACCAAAGCATGCAAATGTCAAAGATCTATGTATTTATATATCAATGGCTAGAAGTTGGGGCGGCTCACCTAAATCCTACGACTACAAATCATTTCCTGTCATCAAGTTGTCTCGGACACGCACGTAAAAAATGTCACCTCATTCCACTTGCTATTTTATAATGACAGAAAATAGATTTTTGAAAAGGCCGAATAACCTAATCTCATAATAACCATGTCCTACTAATAACAGAAGTAATAGTTATAAAAATAATTATATAATTATATAATATAATATATAAATGAATAACTCGGTATTAATTTCTCTTAGAGAATTTTAAAATAAAGAACTTACATCACTATTAAATTTCCTAATTTTTATATGTTCATTAGTATATGGTATCTCCTCTTCCTTTTTCTCTCTGTCTTTAAGGTATCAAACATGACCACATTTGCAAATCACTAATGATGATAAAAAAGAAGAGATTTTGAGTTGTTGATGATACCAAAATCATAATAATAGACAATCTCGACACCAAAATCATTCCATCTTAGGTTAGTACCATTTTGACACCATAGAAAACCTCGCAACTTAACCAAATTAGCCTTGTTAAGCTATACTTCATTAAAAATAGGCAATAAAGTTGTGTATAGTTTATTTTGAAATGTCTTCTTATGATTTTTAACATATGTTGGTATATATTATATTATCTAGAAGTATAGTTTATGTAATGCATACTAACTAATATGGTAGTACTTATGGTATAATGTAAGGATTGTGTTGTAGATTATTCTTTAAAAATTATTGTAAGAATTATATTGTGTTAATTTCTAGTTCATTTTTTATTTTTTTCACATGTTGAGTTTCCTAAATGAAGTATTTGTTGGCAAGAAAAATTAGTTACGAACATTCTAAAATGTTATTATCCATCCTTATAAATATGATTTTTCAAGTAAAATATTGCAAGTAACAAATAAAAAGCTTTAATAAACACTAAAAAAATAATACAATCTGTGACGTTTTATTGATAAAACGTCATTGAATGTGGAAACTTTAAACGTCACAAAAAGTTCAAATTTTCTATGACATTTTACAAAAACGTTGCATATTTGTAACACTTATTGCGACGTTTTTTAATTAAAACGTCACAAAATAAAAACCGCGACGTTTTGTTGAATAAAACGTCATTGTTGGCTATTTAAAAGTTACATTTTCTTCTCGTACTTTCCTTTCCCACCATTTTGCTGATTTCTTCTCCGACGTTTCTTCTTCTCTAGTTTCTTCTCTCTGCCTTCTTCCCACCCAAAACTGGTTTCTTCTCTCTGCCTTCTTCTCTCTGCAGCAAGCGAAACGCAACGCAAGGTTTACACCGCCCGACTCTGTTTTTCACTTTGTTTGTGGTTACCATATTTCACTGTCATCATTAGAGCCCTTGATTCTCAGGTTTTCGTTTACAAGGTATTGTTCCCTTTGTTGAGTAGTTTTTTTTAATCGCTTTATTTCGTATCTTATCTTTCTACTTGTGCTTGCGTTTTCTTATCTCATAACGATTATGTAACTTAGGAATTCATATCAATCTGTTTGGATGAATTATAGTTGAGCAACCATTTGATTCAACAAGGTGGGTTGAATTATAGTGCATAAGGATGGAGATGACGAGAGGTACAACGAACACCGTAATAGGCGTCTCCTCCTTCACAATTTCCTCGCCATCCTTGAATGCGAGGTCTTCGCCTTTCTCTTTTTTTTCCTGTCAATTTCGTTAATTTTAGTTCTGATATTCTTGATAAAAAGAATATTGAAAATGTGTTAGGAATTAGAATTCATTCACAAGAGCTGCGGTACTGTGGGTTATAGAGAAAACATCTTCTCAACAACTCTTTCGCATCTAATTACCACCAATTGTCATCATTTTGTTGTCCCTTTTGTTTCCATCTGAGGTTTCTTCTTCCGTAGTTTAATAACAACCTACAACCCTCTTCTTTTTGAGATAAGTAATTTAAGTTGAAACCCATTTCATTCTCATGCAGAGAGGTTGAAAGACAAAGTTGAAGTGTTCTTTGGGTGTGAGTACGAGCTGTTTGTTGAATTCATTGGTTTAATTGGGTTAGTGAATTTCATTCTATTTCATAAATTTTTTATCCCTTGTTTTCCTTATTCCTCAAGTTGCCAGTTAACTGGTAGTCGTCATTAGCATATTTGTTGTGTACTGCAATGACTACCAAATCGTTACCGAGTTGGTCGCTTTTCCATCTTTTGTTTTAAAAATTAAAACATACCTTCCTACCACTAATCACTTTCTCTTTAAGTTGAAAGCATGCTTATCTTCTCAAAGGCTATGAAATATTTCTTAAGATTGAAGTCGAGCACGAGGATAGGAAATATTACATTTTTCCTTCCAAATTGTGAAATTCCTTAGTCAAATTTTAACTTGACTGTCATTTAATTAATCCTTGAAAATACTATATTATTGTATACTTTAGTTTAGAACATCAACAAAGAGCTAAGAGTAATTTAATTCAACTAAATGTTCTAGCTCAATATTATTATGCATTGCTTCCCTGCAAATAATTCCTCTATCATTTTCTTTGGACTTTTTAGTACTCTCCATAAATACTTTAGTGCACAACTTATTTAGGTGTGATATTGCATATGATAAGATGTAATAAATAATGTTTTATTGAATTCCGAGCAATGTTTGAATGACGATTTGGAGGACTTAGAGACAAACAGTAGTGAGAATGAATGTGATATTGTTTTGGAAGAGTCTACCAACGACGATGATGAATAAATTCTTATTATGCAATTAAACCTTTATTGTTTTTGTTCGAATAAAAGATAATATTACATTTGTACTTCTCTTTATATTTTGCTTTTTCTTATGTTGTTGCTATTGGAGTCCTTAACTTGAGCATTATATCAAAGTTTTATAGCACTTGAAACTGTGTTACATGCTGTGTTATAGTTGTGTAGATAATATCCTTCGCAAAACAAAATGATATAGCTATGTTATATACTGACTTTGGCTGTAAAGCCCTGTAGATTTTTGGAAGCCTTGCAACCTACTACATGCATCAGACACAGAGAATATCCATACTATCAACCTTTGGTCCTCAACCTTGACACCTCACCTATTAGCACATCTGAAACCTTTCTTTATATGGTTGGTTGGTAGGATAGTATTGATCATCGATTCTAATTTGCTTATGCTTACAAACTCTTATTTTGAAACAATTACTTTAGCTTTAAAACTAGATATAAATATGTTTATTATTCTGCCAAATCTAACTAATGATGTCACAGAATTTGTAGATCCTCCTTGCAAGGGTGCCAGTCAAATGACATTAAACTACAATGGTAAATTTCTTTCTTTGTTTTCTTCACTTTCTAGATGAGTGGTATAAGTAGTCTGTTACTTGCAAAGAAAAAATTATAAATGTAATAATCTACTCTTTTCAAGTGGCTACCTATCGATGTTGCCAGAATGTGGGGTCATCTTAACTGTTATTGACACCAAATTCTAACTCCAAAATACCTCGATTTCCTATTATAATTATTTATCGTTGCCACATAACATAGCAAGGTAAAATTTTCTATGCAAATTGATATACTAGCAGGTATAGTAAGAGGTTGTCATATATGCACTGATTTTATACATGCATTATCTCATAAAGAATAGCAAGATATGGATTGATGGGAATTCTTATGTTACATTTTACATGCCCATTTTATTGTGATTAGAGTTCAACACTTTGATTTAATTTGCTGAAGTCAATAAATGCTGTAACATAAAGACATAGCAATGATATCAATTGAACTATTCTTTTCAGAGAGACTGGGGTTGGAGGTATAACAAGAACTTAGAAGAACAAGCTGCACAACTTCATATGTTAACTGGCTGGTCACAAATAGTTGAGGTCCATTTCTGAATACCTAAGATTCACTTATGTTCTTTTAATATCTGCTACTACATGATGATGCAATATTTGATAATGATTCTGGTTTCCTTTTCTAACCATTTGACCATTTTGATCCACAAACTTATTTTTCAGGGTTTTTGCATTAAAGAGAATATCTTCACCTAAAAATCGATCCAAGATTTTGTATCAGTAAGGCTTTATTTTTACAATGTTTACAGAGACCAATTATTTACATGACTTTGAGGCTTCACAATTTTCAGTCTTTATTGCAATTTGTGATGTAGTTGCTTCATAATTCAGTTTACTATTTCCTTTTCTCTAATTTTCATATGATCTCCTCAGATAATAAAGGATGCAACACAAGGTAGTGAACCTGGGAAGACAATTACGTTCTCTGTTTTAGAGTCTTTGATTAGTATTGATGATGAAAGATATTTTCTAAGTCAACTTCAGAGCAGAGGATGTTTAAGATCTTGCTTTATGGGCATCAGCAGTGTTTCCTTCGAGGTTGACTTTGTATGTTTTAAGAAATCTTTGGAGGTTGCAATACTACGTACAATAATTTTCTTACTGAAGATGTGTATATGCTTCTTTATTATTTGGATTACTGTAATCTTTTTGTTAAAAACTTTGGATACTTCAATTGCTATATCTTTTTTTATCACGTAAAAGTTGATCTATATGTTTCTTTATAGCAAAGTTGATAATTATTTCCAACAATGATCCACCTCTTCAGAAGCCTGAGATCGAATACTATGTTTCCTTAGATATATGTATTCATATTGATATATTATATACTTAAGATTATTTGCTATACACTTATGACGTATTTTTGATATTGATTAGCGTATTATGACATGTTTGCGAATTGCAATTAAATAATACATTTTTTACAAGTATAAAATTCTTATGATACATGAATAATTATTAAAATTAATGATATACTAAAAAATTGAAGAATTATTAAATAAATAAAATTCATAAATAATAATGAATAATTATTAAACAAATAAGATTTAAAAAACTGTATTTTAAAAAAAATTATTAAAATTAAAAAATTATTAAATTAAAATGATTTTCAAAAAAATAAAAAAATAATAATTAAAAAATAATAAAACTGTCTGCGAAGTTTTTGTATAAACGTCATAGAAAACTTTCCGTGACATTTTCAAAATGTCACGGAATGTGACTTTCTGCGACATTTCCAAAACGTTGCATAATGTGACTTTCCGTAACGTTTCCAAAAATGTCACGAAATGTGACAGATTCTGCGACGTTTTCTAAAAACATTGCAAAAAGTCCAATCTTTCAGTGAAGTTTTTAAAAATGTCACAAAATGTCAATGTTTTCCGTGATGTTTTACATAAAACGTCATAGAACCCTTTGCCTATACCACATTCGGCGATGTTTTTTGTGACGTTTTTTGGCATTCTTTGACGTTTTAAAAATGTCGCAAATTGCCTTGTTTTCTTGTAGAATATGTTTGAATATCATGTCTCTATATTCCAAAAAGTGTAAGGCTTCTTTATAAAATATTACACCACCACGAGAAAAGTTTGTTCAAAGAGAACATAGAAGATTTTAATCCCTTGACTTGACTCCTTACTTATTAGTGACATTTAAACTTTAATATGTGAATATCCCACCAAAAATTCATAGAAGCAGCACCATGGTTCATTATATATTATACCACACATATATACAAAAAGTAACATTGTTCATTTTAATTAATAAATAACTTTAATTTAATATAGGAATATCATAATTCAGTATAAACAATTTCGTGACTCAATAGAAACTATATCACGATATAATACCAACTACATCAACAAAAATATTGTTAGAAATTAAAAAGAAGTACCATGTACAATTTAAAATGGGAATACTAATACTAAGGATGAAGAATATCTTGGCTTAATAAGAACTATATTAGTACTATTTTTATCCAGAATCAAACCTATGTAGAAAAATATTATCATTTGTTACACATAACTAACACCTACATATTTGAAAGGGAGTATAATAACTAAGTAGAAAGAATATCATGCCTCAATACAAACTATTCCATAAATTATAATATTCAATATTCTGTATACAAAAACTACCATGAAACTCTAAAAATAAGTAACAACTTCAGTAAAAAAAAAAAAAAGGAATACCATCTATGAGTGCAAAGAATATCTTGGCTCAATACAAACTCTCTATTTACCCAATATCATGCCTATGTACAAAAGAAACCATCATTCATTATAGATAAGTAACACCTATACATTTAATGGGAAAATAATGACTGAGTGAAAAATAAAACTATACTAAAACTCAGTACATTCAATAATATTGTTATGTATAAAAATAAGTAAAATTTTTGGTGAAAATAAGAAAATCCTCTATAAGTACAAAGAATACCTATATCAAAAAATTATACTAGTACTCTATTTATCCAATATCACACCTGTTTACAAAAAATACTATCATTTATTAATGATAAGTAACAACTACACATTTAAACAAGAATATAATGAATCAATGAAAATAATATAATGCCTTAATAAGAACTACATTATGACTCAATACATGTAATAGCAGCTCTATATATAAAAGATGTCATAACGCTTTAAAAATAAGTAACAAGTATAGTAAATAATAGGAGTACCATCTTTGAGTATAAAGAATACTTCATTTCAGTATAAGTTATATCATTACTTAATTCATCCATGTCACACCCCTACCTTAACAATGTCCAAGGTGGATCACATGGTATTAACTAGACAATTGGGTGCTAAGTTAACCCTACAAGTGCACATGACTTAGTCTTTTCATACATTCTATACATCTAGTCATCATTCAACTAACAAGTTATTTTAAGTACAAATAGGCATCCTACCATTCTTTCATTATAATAGTCTAAGTGTAATCCCATCATCATTCACTACTTTAAGTTCAAATCCTACCTAATAACCACATAATAATTACAGTTTGCAAGTTCACTACAAATCTAATGCCACCAATGTCAATATTGACATTCAAAGACATAATGTTCCAAATACATGAGAAGAATGAGATCAATTAGACAACTTTATTCAACCTTGTCTAGACCTTACTTATGCTTATTGTTGTTGTTGTTGCTAGTTAGTTGACTTAATAATTTTTTCCTTTCTTCTGGGGAAGGGGAAAATTAATGAAAACTTGAGTTTTACACTGTATAAGGGAAAATATTTTTACCTGTGAGTAGTCATGCATTAGAAGATTCAGTTTTATTTTGAAAACTATTTTGTTTTATAAAAACAAGTTGTAAGTTTACTACTATGTTCTAACACAACCATGCCTACTAATGTGTCAATAACACTCCAACATAAGCATCGTCTACTTCAAGACATAAGGTCAGCTGTCACATTTCATATCAAGGTTTAAGCAAGACTTCTATTCTAGAATTGAGCATCATCATAGTTATTAAAGTATAAGTTTATTAATAAGCACAATCATCAACCATTTAACAATATATCATTTCTTTAAAAAAGCAATGCTAGATCAAGCATAAAGCATCTAAGTAGCTCAATTTCATTGCACATGCCCTTCATTAAGTTTTTATTCATTTCCATTAACTCTTTAACTTAGGGATCGTTATTTCATTGCCTAACTCTCCTCACTTAGTTATCTTGCCTAAAACACCTCACTTAGGTCTTTGTTTAAGGAAATTTTGCCTAAGTCTCCTTAATTAGGTCTTTTACCTAAGCCACCTCTCTTAGGCCTTTGTTTAAGGAAATTTTGCCTAAGTCTTCTCACTTAGGTCTTTTACCTAAGCCACCTCACTTTCGTCTTTTTCCTAAGGAACCTCACTTAGATCTTTACTTAAGAAAATTTGCTTAAGTCACCTTACTTAGTTGTTTTATTCATTTTATTTAATCAACTCATTTATGATCAATTTTTCATGGACAACATTTCACTTCACTGCACTTTTCAAACAAACAGCACAATTTTCACTTTAGCAAAAGGTTCAAGACATATGCTATAGAATTTCACCACATTCCATAATTAAGACTATATTCATGCATAACAAAATTGATAACTTAATAAATTTCTCATAAGCATTCACATATTTCCTACACCATCCATTTTAAGATATACAAAAACCTTTTCATGGGACATTCACAATGACTCACAACAATCATAAAATTTATTCATAGAGTAACAAATTCCCATCAAGCATAACCTGAAATCATTTGGATATAAACCACAAAATTTTTCACACTTATTACTCTCTCTCTTTCTCTCTCTCTCTCTCTCTCTCTCTCTCACTCACTCACACACACACACACACGCACAAATATATAATTTTTATGTTGAACATCTTCCCAAATTCAATTCTTACAGTCCCCAAAATTAGCTCTCAACAACATAACACGTTGATGCCCTAATAACCTAAACAATCTATGGTAAATCAACTATATGTCCCAGACTATCATGAGTTTATTCGAATCACATCATAAAAATTACCCAATATATAAAACTAAAAATTTCATGCTTTAGCCAAATTTTATATCATTTCTCTGGGCACTCAAATCATGAGTATAATCCCAAACTCAACTTTATTCTTACTAGATTACTAGTTTCAAAATTTCGACCATATCTCTTAACCTATTGGGTAGTTTCCCTTTTATGGGAATAAAATTCAAAAAATTTTATGCTTTACACTTATAACTCTTAGCTCAAAATAATTAGAGTAAAATGGTTTAATCATTCACATGCAAAACAGAATAACTACACTTATTAATATATATCGCACAAACTAAACCATATTTCCTCAAACCCTTTTATAACCAATGAGAATACATATATAAAGCATTGAAAGATTAGTATTTCTAGTAAATTTTTATTTGGGACAGATTCAATTCGAGTCACTTATTGTTAGAAATCCAGTCTTCTTCTTCCTCCCCTCCCTTTTTTTCATCACTCTCTCTTCCTCTTAGTCTCCTCTAAAAGAGTAATCCCTTGATAATTGTAGATTGCATCGTGTTTTTGTGAGAAGTTTAGTTTGCATTTAGTTATTAATTTGATTGTTTATTGCGTGTTTAGGTTATAATTGTGTTAGTTAGTAGATATTTTTATTTTAAGTGTTTTATGGGTTAGATAATGCTTTTGAGTTTCAATTTTATATTTTTTACGTGTCTTAATGTGTTTGCTAGTGTTTTATAGTAAAGAGTGAAAATGGAGAAGATTCAAAGAAGACCCGTAGCTAACCTAAGTCTACGATCATGGTAGAAGGATGATGGAAGTGCCACGATCATGAAAGAAGGCAAATCCTAGCCACGATCATGGCCTGCATATGGACAGATGCAGGGATGCTTCCAGTTTTCAGTTTTAGAGGGACTTTTCAGGCCTTTCAGACCCGAAAAAGACCATAAGGTTACCTTAATTGGAAGGATTATATAAAGGAAAGAGATGTAACCCAAAAGAGAGTGTCATTTCTGCAACTTTTGGAAATCAAATAGAGAGAAAGATGAGAGAAAAGAAGAGAAAAAGGATAAAGGAATGGGTTTTCACAGCTGCTGCCCTCCCGAGACATCTGAATCCCCATTCTATTATGTATTTCTTTCATCTTATTGTTCTTTTCTTTGAATATGAAGATGAATATGAATATATGTGTGGATTTGGGTTTGATTAAGATGTTTTAACTTTCCTTCAAGATTTGACCTTGATTTAATGTTAATTTAGTTATTATTGTGTTATTGTGATTGGATGTTGTGATTGATTGTGGTATTTTTCATATTTTGGTAATAAACCGAGAGGGTGAACTGGATAGAAATGATTAGATCGGGTAAATGAGAGTTAGTCGATTTAATTGACCACACAATCAATCTAGTCAGTTATTATATACAAAGAGATCCCATGGGAGACCCGATTCTTTATTAATGGGACTAAGTTCTAATCAGAATTGTGGGTCTTTTGTTAATGGAAAGATTGCAAATTTCATAATTTAATTAGGGTTAACGAATTAGGTTTCGTGATTATAACTCAAGAGAGTGATTCCCCCCTTTGATTGTCTGAAATTGACACCCTGTTAATATATAAATGGCTAGGTTAACATTCACGATAGGAAGAATCCCCTCTCTCATAATTTGATAGGAAGAATCCCCTCTCTCATAATTTGGTAATTTCTCTTGATTGTTTTCCATTATGACTTTTGTGTTGCTCAATTCTATTTTCTTTTGTGTTACATTTATAAATTAAATTCCTGCCAATCTTATTCTCGTGTTTACTTTTCTTTACAATTTTTATTTTCATTTTATTAATTTTCTCAGCCTTAGATAACTTAGGATTAGATTAGTTCACACCTCCTCATGGGATTGACCCTTCACATACTATATTTCACGACTCGTGGACTTATGGTATTTGGGAGTTATAAATTTGTAAAGCTCGACATCACGATCAAGTTTTTAGCATCGTTTTCAGGTAGGTGTAGGATTAATTTAGTTATTATATTCTATGGATTTTTTTACCATTTCTTATGATCGTGGTACCCAATCACAAAAAGTTATTAAAAAAAGAGAGACGAAAGTTTGTGTGCAAGGTATAAGACACGTTAATTCGGACATCCCTAAGCAAGAATGGGGAATCTTAAGAGTTGAACACTAAGAAGAGATAGAAAGAATGATAGTGGAGAAAATACATCATGGGAAGCGACAAACCCTTATTGACTTCATAAGGCCACAGCTCAATGCTTATCATTAAGGGATTATATGATCACTAGTACAAGCGAGTATGTTTGAGATCAAACTATCATTACTAAACATGTTGCAAACCAATGTGCAATTCTATGGGTTATCCAATGAGGATCCTAATGCTCATTTGATTAATTTCTTAGAGATTTGTGACATCTTTTGATATATTGGGATGTCGGAAGATGCTATTAGGATGAGGCTCTTTCCCTTTACACTTAGGGATAGAGCCAAAATATGGTTAAATTCTTTCAACCCAGCCAATGTCACAAGTTGGGAGTAGTTGGTATGAGCTTTTCTAGATAAGTACTTCCCTCTAAACAAGATAACAACATTAATAAAGGAAATTATTAATTTTCAACAAAATGAAGGGGAGTCTTTATATAAAATGTGGGAGCGTTATAAGTAATTACAAAGGAGTTGTCTTCATCATAACCTACCCAACAAATTCCTTTTGCAAACCTTCTATAATGGAGTTAATCCACCCATGACGGGTACTATAAATGCAGCTTCTAGAGGATCATTCATGAGAAAAATAGTTAAAACAGCACATGATTTGTTAGAAGAGATGGAGTACTGTAGTTATTTTTAGATATCAAAATGAAGTAGACAGTAACCAACCTTTCAGGATCTAAAAGGAATGAATTTTGCAAATTCAGTGACAACATTACAGACTGAGATCAACAACTTAACTAAGAAATTGAATAGCTTGAAATCCACCTCTTCCTCTCCATTTAAAGCAATTCAGCATATCGGTAATTTATGTGTACAAGATAGCTATATCGCAATTGATTGTCTCTTAAAGGAAAACAACAATGTGGAGCAATTTAACTTAAATAGAGCACAAGTTGTTCAGGGAGATAGCAATCCTTATTCAAACATATGCAATTCAGGGTGACTGAACCACCTAAATTTTCATTGGTCTAACAATGTTGGGATTTAGTTTAAAAATCAAGAGTCACATGGATTTTAATGGGATGAATACAATGACTATGATTCCAAACTGGACAAGATCATAGACAAGCTCGTAAGTATAAATGAGGCCCATAAGAGGTTAGAAGGGAAAATCGCCTAAGTAACAAGGACTTATACCTCTTGTATCCTCTACCTGGAGGTTCAAGTGGAATAGCTTGCCAATGTGTTATCTACCAGAAATATGGGAAGTCTTTCAAGCAACATGGAAGTATATCCAAAAGAGCAAGTTGAGACTATCATCACACTTGAGAGTGGGAAAAAGTTAGAAGAACCACTAGAAAACCAAGCAAAAACCTACTTTGTAGAGACTAAGAAAAGCTTTAAAAGGATGAAGAAAAGAATGAGGACTCTCTTTATGTTCCTCCCCCTTACCTATTAAGCATACCATTCGTGCAAATTGATGTAGTCACATATTTAAAGGAGCAAGAGCAGGACAAATAGATGACAGTAACGGTAGAGGATCAAAAAGATATAGACATATCTATTTGCGAAGCAAAAGAAGCAAAGGAGACGAAGGTGAATGAGGAAGAAAGCGAACACTTCACCTTCTTACCGAAAAAATTGTTAGATTCAATGGAAGATTCAGGGAGTTTTGTTATTCTTTATTTCGTTAACAGTTTTTTGTTGAAAAGAACGGTGGAAACAAGAGACTCATAATTGATTCCAATTGAGTTTCCACGGTTGTAAGGTCAAGCTAATGACCATAAATTAGCACGTTTAGTCATTAGATTTAAATTGTATGTAGTTAGATTATTTTAAATTCTGAAAAAAGTTTTCATAATTTGGAATGGTTGAGGATTACTCATTCTCGTTCTCTCTTTGAATCAATTATAAGACAGGAAAGCAATCTCAGTGGCAAGTGAATTTGGTCCCTAACATTATCACCATCACCACCTCCATCACCTTGTTGATTTTGTATTCTAACCCTTTCTTTTTAAACTCTGTCTTTATGTTTCATGTTATTTTATGTTTATTCCCACTTTTTTTATTGTTATTGCTCTTCTCACATTGAAGACAATATGTTGTCCAAGTGTGGGGAGGGATATATGTTGTATGCTTTTATTTTGATGAATGTGAATTTTGCATGTTAGTTTGCTTTAGGTTGCATTATGTGATTTGTGCGAATGTGTCAATAGATAGGACTTAATGGAATCAGTTTAACTTTGAATATAGTCTTTTAGGTTGTGAAGATTTATTAGCTTGTGAAATTAGTGACCTAGATTACTTTGGATAAATATGCAGGCTAATTAGGATATGATGTTAGTTTATTCACCCTAGGAATTTGTCACATTCATTTATAATTTTAGGTCAATCAAATAATTAGCATCACTAGTACCTTTTCATGAGAATTAGTAGTGAAAGAAATGAGGTAGGTAATAATTAAAGAAAAAATTGTGTAACTCATAAGCAATTAACTATTTCGTTGGCCTTTAGGTTATGAATAGAGCTAGTAGCTAGTTGAGAATATGATGTAGCTGAGTAACCTGATCGACACATATCACAAATGTGTGTCTTCATGTCAAAAGGCTATAGTGACATTCTAACCATACCGCTTAATAAAAACATGACCTAGTTGAGTAACCGAATCGACATTCATCATAAATGTTTTCCTTTGTATAAAAAGGCTAGGTTCATGTCAGTCAGAATAAAAAAATAGTGTTTTGTTAAATAAGACTATCGATCTTTGTAAAAAGCTTGAATTTTCATGAAAACTTACTTAGGGATAGTTACATTTTTTATTGACCGAATCATGATCAATGTTTGTGTGCAAGTGATAGGGGTGAATAAACTTAACATTAAAGTCTAGATTAGTTGTATATTTAGTCCAAGGTACTTAGATGCAGATTTCGCATGTTAATAAATTAGAATAACTTGAGGGATAGTGTTCAAAGTTAAATTCATTTCGTGAAGTTTGATTCCATTGCACCATTATTACATTTGTGTACATGTTGCGCTTTGCTTAAAGATAAGCAAACGTTTAAGTGTGTGGATGCTGATAGTTATAGATTGCATCGTGTTTTTATGGATAGTTTGGTTTGTATTTAGTTGTTAATTTGATTATTTAGTACATGTTTAGGTAAGAATTATGTTAGTTAGTAGATATTTATGTTTTAATTATTTTATGGGTTAGAGCATGCTTTTGAGCTTCAATTATATATTTTTGAGGTTCCTTGATGTATTTACTAGTGTTTCAGGGCAAAGAGTGAAAAATAGAGAAGATTCAAAAAAGAATTGGAGCTAACCCAGGGCCATGATCGTGGCCACAGAAGGATGATGGAAGTGCCACGATCATGATAGAAGGCCAAAATCTTGGCCACAATCATGCCCCTAAGGGACACTTTTGGAAAACCCTCAAGGAGAGAGAAAGAAGAGAGAGAGAAAGAAGAGAGAGAGAAGAAGAGAAAGAGGAGAAAGGAGTAGGTCTTCGCAGTTGCTACCCTCCCGAGGTGTATAGATCCCCATTCTATTCTATATTTCTTTCATCTTGTTGTTCTTTTCTTTGAATATGAAGATGAATATGAATATATGTATGGATTTAGGTTTGATTAAGATGTTTTAACTTTTCTTTAGTATTTGACCTTGATTTAATGTTAATTTAGTTATTATTGTGTTATTGTAATTGGGTGTTGTGATTGATTGTGGTATTTGCATATTTTGGTAATAAACCAAGAGGGTAAATTGGATAAAATTGATTAGATCGGGTAAATGAGAGTTAGGCGATCTAATTGACCATGCAATCAATCTAGTCAGTTATTATAGAGAGAGAGATCCTGTGTGATACTCAATTGTATATTAGAGGGCTTAAGATCTAATTAGAATTGTGGGTCTTTTGTTAATTGAGAGATTGCAAATTCCTTAATTTAATTAAGGTTAATGAATTAGGGTGCTTGATTATAACTAGAGAGAGAGTGATTTCGCCCTTTAGTAGTCTAGAACCGATACCCTGTTAACACATAAATGGCTAGGTTAGCAGTAATGATAGGAAGAATCTCCTCTCTCATAATTTGGTAATTTCTCTTGGTTAATTTTCAATGTGACTTGTGTTGCTCAATTCCAACTTCTTTTGTGTTACATTTATAAATTAAATTCCTACCAATATTATTCTCGTATTTACTTTTCTTTGCAATTTTTATTTTCATTTTATTAATTTTCTTAGCCTTAAATAACTTAGGATTAGATTAGTTCACACCTCCTCGTGGGATTTACCCTTCACATATTACATTTCACGACCTGTGCATTTGCGATATTTGAGGGCTATAAATTTATAAAGCTCGACATCACAATCACCCACCCTAAATCCCCCTATTTTTCAAATTTTAAACCTTAAATAACATATTTAAAAATATATATATCATCCATGCCTATAGTGTGAAATTTGTTATGCCCTTAGTAAGCCTTCTATTACTTACTTTACTCCATGTCCTTATTTGTTCATCCACCTTTGTCTTTATTTTTTTGTCATGTATATCGACTTATTTTAACACATAATTAGAACACCAATGACCTCAAAATAATTTTCTCCAATAATTACAATTTATTTCATCTCTGACGCAGTCCTCTTCAATTTATTCACTAGCATCGATTTTTCTTAATTATTTCTCTAAAAATTTCAAGTAACCAAATTTATTCCTATTTTCCATCAATTATTCTCAAAATGTCTCCTCATTAAACTAATTCTAACAAAAATCAAAATTTTCCTTTCTAAGCATCAAAATGCAAACTTCTTAAAAATTCAAGTTTAAGAATAAAAATAAAAGAAAAAAGCTTATTATATAAGAAAATATAAATTAATGGGACCAAATAGTAATTGAGAAAACTAAATAAAAATTTAAGATGTGACAATTCTCCCTCTATTAATAAAAATTTTTCCTTGAAATTTATATGTGGTACTCTCTAAAGGTAAGAGTGTAATATTTTGTAAGGTAATTACAGAATCATCATTCCAAATATACATATGCACAGATAAAATTATAATTTATTTAATAAATCTTGGTAAAATCCTCTTAAGGACATCACATCAATTAATATAAATTAGACTATAAGTACTAAACATAATATTTTGCTGTACTCAAAAACTCAAACATTTATTTCATTCTTAACACAATTAAAAAAATACATAGTCAACACCTTTCAAATCATGACATAGCATCTTATTTAATTCAAAGTATTGTAATTTTGTTTCTTGTGAAAACATTCCCAAAATATCCTCAATCCTTAAACAATTACTTAGGATAAAACTGATGGAAAAAATCGAATCAATTTATTAAATTTATCTCATAATCTGTAGTTTATAAAATCAAATCAAATACCATAAATTTACCTCATCACGTTTAAAATGCAACATTAATTAGAAATGAAAAATATTTCAAATCATAC
>JANQBM010000007.1:7650210-7666051 GCA_025594535.1 Erythroxylum domingense
CCCCCCCCCCCCCCCCCCCAACCAATTGCTATCAAATACATTTATCGAATCTCAAATTATTTCCACTTCCCTTTCGATAAGTCATAACTACAAAACAACATAAATTTAAGTTTATATCCATACGACAATTTTGACTAATTGCAATTTCATTTAAAACATACCTTCCTTAACCATAACTCACATAAAAATTCCATTTATCATCACTTATCCCGTAAATTCATTCATACTTAAATCAACATTCTTCATGTTGAATTATTTTCTTATTCAATTCCTATAAGCCCTAAATTAAGCTCCTAAACAATAAACTTTTAGGACTTAATTATGCTTGAAACATCCATAACACTGGTCCTATCCCTAAATGATAAAATTTGTCCAAACCATTCTTTATAAGCATGTAAACCACATATATTCTTGTTTCTTACAGGTTTTAATCCTTTCCGCATTCTAACTTTTATTTCTCCTCCTAAGACCAATTATTATCCGCCTATATGACTCCTTAAAAGAAGACTCCCATCTACATGTATCTTCTCTCCATTTGGATCATACCTCTAATTATCCTTATACATTCACACATTACAAAACCATTATCAAATTTCAAACATACATCATTCACTTATCTCTTTAAACAACCCTTATCATCTTTCATTTACCAAATCTTTAAATAATAATTTATGTACCTTACTCTCCATCTTAATTAACTTTACATTCCAATTACCCTAGTTGTTTTAAATTTGTTGGCTATCTCTTCTCTTAATCGTTACTACTCAATCTAACTGAAACTCATCATCAATCATCATTCCTTAAATATCCTATCTAGTATCTATAATATAGTCACACATTTGATCCCTTTGCCTATGACCATCCATAAATTTTCACTCTTTTTTATTATAATTAACTTCCTCTTTAAGCACTTAAATACTTCCCATCTATCCAATATTATTCCTCCAATATGGTCTTTCAATCTCACTTTGATTCTAATTCATCATCTTAAAGTTATTTTGAGTAGTTTGTAACTATTCTTTCATATATACTTCCTTACTAATTAATCTACTATATATCTTTATTCAATTAAAATCTATTATTTATCTTCATAATATTCACCCTTCGAGTCCATTTATTATTTACCCTTCAGATTTTTACTATATAACCTTAACTTTAAAATATTATTCATCATCACCAACAGGTTTTTAATAGTAATCATCTTCATTTAATTTAACTCAAAAATCTTATTTATAAATTTAACATCACTCTGTATCCCTGATATCAGTTAATGTTTGATTCCATTTGAGTATATCTTATATTCTCACATTATTAAATAATTTTGTATAGGTCTAACTTCCCACGTTATCACCTAATCATAATTCCATTATACCTCATCACTTCCCCTAGCCATACCTAGATTTATTTACTAACTACAATTTAAATTACACTCTTCCTTTAACTTTGACATAAAACTCACCACTAATGCCATACTTTTCCTTAAACTTTTTACTTTCCTTATAGCCAATAATTTTCTTTTCTTAATTCTTACCTTGTCATTTTTTATACTAATCTTTTCCTTATAGATCACTTTAACGACCTATCACATTATCACTTCATGTTAATTGATCATCCCAATTACTCCCTATTCTAGTTAGCCTTTATTAACCACTTATATTTTCCTCAATTACCTTAACTCATTCCCATCCCTAATATCTTCCCAGCATATGCTTAATATCCTTAATCGACATCACCAATTAACATTAATAACATATCCTGGGGGGCATTATAATCAATATATCCAACTAGCATTTAAGCTAATCCTTACCTCAACTACTCTCCATAATCTTTAAGAAAATATCTCATTTAAAATCTACTGTCATATCACACATCCTCATTACAATTAATTATGGCATTAATCATTCATAAGACAAGTAATCATCAAAATCAATTAATTAAATTCGAACTTATACCTAACACATCCACCACCACATATTTACCTAATATCTTACTTTTTAATAATCCTTTTTTTGGGGAATCTTCTTCAACTACACATTTATAATCATTCAAAAATATAATTCAATAGTTGGCCTAACATTCAATATGGCAAATTCTTATACTCAAGATTATACACCAAATAGTTGAGTATAACAATAGAATTAATTTCCACTTAATGGTCATATCCTCAACACTTATATTCTTTTCTACCAAACTCTTTCAATCAAATTACTCTTGCTTATCCAATAATGTTGATTAAGACACTTTGGAGGCATTTTACAAATGCATCATTCTAATCCAAGCTCTAATACCAACTTATCATACCCCCCACCTTAACAAGGCCTAAGGTAGACCGTGTAGTGTTAACCTGATACTTAGTTGCCAAGCTAACCCTATAAATGCACATACTTTAGCATGTTTGTACATTCTATCCATCTAGTTACCATTCAATTAATAAGATAATTTAAGTCTAAATAGGTATTATTCATTCATTCATTCACCATAGTAGTCTAAGTGTAATCCCATCATCGTGAGTATAAAAGTTCAAATCTAACTAGGTAACCATATAATTATTTCAATTTTCAAGTTCATTAAAACACTAATCCCCCTAATAGCAACTTTGACATTCAAAGACATAATGTTTCAAATATATGTGAAGAATGAGATCAATTAGACAACTTTGCTCGACCTTGTCTAGGCTTTACTCATGCTAACTGCTACTGATGCTAGGTAGTCGACTCTATTGTTTTTTTCTTTTTTATGGGAGGGGGAAAATAATGAAAACGTGAGTATTACATTATGTGAGGGAAAAACATTTACTCATGATTGCTCATGAATCAGAAGATTTGTTTTTATTTCAAAAAGTATTTTGGTTTATAAAAACAAATAGTAAGTTCACTACCTATGTTCACAAATAATCATGCCTAATAATTTATCAATAACACTCTAATATAAGCTTCACCTACATCAAGACATAAGTTTGACTGTCATATTTCATATCAAGTTTTAAGTAAGGCATCTACTTTAGAATCAAGCATTATCATTGTCATTAAAGCACAAGTTCATTAATAACCATAATTATTAACCACTTAATCTTGATTTTTATTCTGATTGAATTATAACATTATTAATCTTGATTTTTATTCTGATTGAATTATCACATTATTATGATTATGTGGTCATGTCATACACCTATACTTCAAGAAATTATTACGTATTAAAATAGTATAATTCTATAGAAATGATTATGTATTTGTAAGTTTTGTGATAAACTGTCTACTAAGAATCAATATATTCTTTTTTGTATCATTATGAAGTGTTTATATAATTATACTATTTATTTGATTTTATTGTAATTTTGTAGAGGATGAAATAGCATTTTACTATTAATATAAATGAACTCATGCCTAATGAAATTGGGAAGTTTGAATATTAAAGAAAATAAAATAAATTAGAACCCTTTTATGATATGGATGTGACATACTGCTTGTCTAAATATAGGATATCATAAGATTACATAAGAAAAGAATTTGATAATTTAGGTAAAAGGAAATTTTTCTTCCATTGAAATATATAATGCAATGTTGAAAACTAATCGTAATCAAATCATGGGAGAAGCAAAAAATTAAAATTTTATATTGATCAGATCTCAATAATTAAATAACTTTAAAAACATTAATCATAAAAGTAATTAAATTGGACCTGATTTGAATTCTTGCTGGATCCTTTTACAAGGCATTACCCATAAGTTGTTCGAGCTTCCAGGATCTAACGATATCTGATAAGTGTAAATTACATCGTGTTGTAAGGAATAGTTTGATATGTGTTTAGCCGTTAATTCGATCACTTGGCATGTGTTTAGGTTAAAATTTTGTTAGTTTTTGATTTATTTGTGTTTTAAGTGTTTTATAGGTTAGTACAAGTCTTTAAACTTAAATATTATATTTTTTAGGTACCTTGATGTGTTTGCTAGTGTTTCAGGGTCAATATCTAAGAGCGGAGGAATTTCGGAGGGAATATGTGCCACAATATAGGCCCACGATTGTGGAAGGTAGACCGCAATCATGATAGAAGCTTCAAGTTTGGCCCACGATCGTGGCCTACATGCCACGATCGTGCCAGAAGCTCAAACAATGGCCCATGATCGTGACAAAAGGCTCAGATGTGAGCCACGATCGTAGTCTGCAGGGTCATGATTGTGACCTGTGTTAGGCAGACGCGAAGACACTCTTGAACTTCATTTTTCAAGGGATTTTTTAAACCTTTCATGCCCCAGAAAAACCCTAGGGTTACCTAAAATACAAAAGAGTATAAAAAGAACATAAAGAGGTAGAGAAAAAGAGGAGTTTTCAGGTAGTCACCATTGAAACCCAAAATGGAGAATATCGAGGGAGGGAAAGGAGAAGAAGGAAGAGGAAGACGAAGTTGAATTGACGTGCGTCCCATATCAGGAGGTTTTCATACGTCGCTACCTTCCATCATCTATTTCAAGTTATATTTTCTTTTCGCTTCGATTTTATTTATGTATAGAATTAAGATGGAAAATATGATGATAGGATTTAGAATATTTATGATGTTCTAAACTCTCCTTCAAGATTTTATTTTGATTTAATGTTATCAGTGTTGATTTTGTGTTATTGAATTGGGTATTGTGATTTGTTACGTTTCTTGCAAAATTTGGTAATAAACTGAGAGGGTGAACTAAATAAAAAGCGAATGGAATGGATTAATAAGAGTTAGGCGATTCAATAGAATCTGTAATGAATCAGATCGGTAATTCTGCAGATAGAGATCCTGTGTAAGACCCGATAGTTTATTAGAGTGCTTTAGATCTAATTAGGAATGTGAGTCTTTTGTTAATTGAGATATTACAAATTTCATAATCCAATTAGGGCTTATAAATTATGGTTTAATGATCACAAATCGAAAGAGAGTAATCAGCCCTAGGATCGTCTAGAACTGACACCCATTAACACATAATTTACTAGGTTAGCATTAATGATAGATAAAATATCCTTTTTCATAACTTGGTTAATTTCTCTTGTTTGATTTCCATTGTGTTTCTACCTTGCTAAAATTTCATTTCTTTTATGTTATTTTCTGAATTACAACTCCTTCCAATCAAATTCTCAAATTTACTTTTCTTGTGAACTTTAATTCCATTATTTCAATTTCCTTAGCCTTAGATAGCATAGAATTAAATTAGTCCCCCTCTTCGTGGGATAGACACCTTTTATACTACAATCGCGACCCGTGCACTTGTGGTATTTGAGGGCTTATAAATTTTAAAACTCGAACGACAGGATCAATATTCACAAAATAGAGAAAAAATTAACCTTTTTTAGAAGAAATAAGCATGAGTGCTAAATCCTTTACGTTTACTTCCTATAAATAGAAAACATACTATTTATAATTATAATATTTAATTTTAATAAAATTAAATATCTTGTATTTGATCCCTAAAGTTTCTAAAACTTCACAATTAAGTCTAGCTGAATTTAAATTGATTTTTCTCTTTTCAAATGTTTTTTATGTGCGATATATTAGGTTCATAATATGTTAGCAATGATTATAAATTATAATTATAAGTCATAACTAGAATTAGATAAATTAAAATTCCTTTCAATTCATCTTTAATTCTTTAATTTTTATTTATCTTTCATTCTTCAATTAAATAATTTATAATCATAGATTAAGATTGGGGTCTAGCAACGTTTTAACCACTAAAATATTAAGAATGTCAAAATAATTTGACTTAACCTTTTTATACATGGTTATGATGTAAGATTTAATTATTTTGTCATCCAATGTTCTAATTACATATCTCTGCTCCTTTAAATCCAATCATGTTCATTATTGCTAATTAGTAATTGATTTATAATTAATATTTAAAAATACCTTTTCAAATGTCAATTCAATATGGCTAGAGAATTTCTTAAATCATTACTAATCAAAAATAATGGAACATTCTCTCTAAGTACTTTAAAGTGACAAATCCTTTATTAACTTACTCATGTATTTCTATATAGGTCATATTTTATTCAAGTGCTACCGACTGAGATACCCTAATTGGAATAGGTCATAAATAGCATTAAAACACAACAATTCCCTTATGGGATACTCCAGTAATCTTAAGTATAAGGAATAATTATACAACCATCATAATGAGGAAATCCACAGAAATATAAGAAATATTCCATTTGGGATCCTCATAATCAGGTTAGTTTAGTGAACTTATTCTTTAGCAAGCACCCATACATTTGCTTGAGTATCTTTGTAATTTAATTATAAGATAAATTACTTTCTTCATAAGAAAGAAATATAATGTGTGCTAGTTTTACCATTTCATCAATATCCCATCTTGTACTAAATTAATCGTTTATTATCTAATACCATATCCATTCATATGTTGATCACGTCTCTTCTAAGATAATGACTTAATAAGAGAATCTATAAGATTCTCTTTAATGAGAACTCGCTCTAATGATATGTCTTTCTACTCCATTATCTCCCTAATCAAGTGAAACTTCTTGAGTAGATGTTTGGTTAGTTGATGAGACCTATATTTCTTTACATATGCCATGGCGCCATTGTTGTCATAGGATAATACTATTAGCTCAACAATGCTATGAACTACTCTAAGTTCAGTGATAAACTTCTTGATGCAAACTGCTTCCTTTACTGCCTCTAACAATGAATTGTACTACGCCTCATTCATATAATCTGCAATGGCTAGTTATTTGGAATTCTTCCAACTTACCTCATAACCATTTAGAGTGAAGATTTACCTTAACTATGATCTACTATGATTAGGATCTAATTGAAACTAGCATTTGAATACCTCTAAATTCTCAATTCAGCTCCTCCATAAACTAATAAAACATCTTTAATCCTTCTCAAGCATTATAAAATGTTTTTCGTAGTCTTCCGGTGACCGTCACTAAGATTATCTTGAAACTTATTCGTTATGCTCAAAGTATAAGAAACATATGATCTATTATAAAGCATCATATACATGATTGATACAATTGTCGAATTATATGGAACATAATCTATTTTTATCTCTCTTTTTATATCTTAGGACACATACTTTATGAGAGAGAAATCTTATGCAACATGGGAAAGAATGCCCTCTAGGAATTCTCTATGCTAAACCTCTTTAACACTTTGTCTATGTACGTGGATTAAGATAAGTCAAGCAACTTCTTTGATCTATCTCTATAGGTCTTTATTCCTATAATATAGGCTACTTCTCCTATATCCTTTATGAAGAAGTTCTTGGATAGCCAAATCTTCATAGATTGGAGCATTGGTATATCAATTATAATAGCAATATATCATTCACATATAGCATTAGGAATACAACTACTCCTACTAACCTTCTTATAAACATATGATTCATCCATATTTCTTATAAAATCAAAATTTTTTATTGTGTCATCAAAATGGATATTTCAACTCTGTAACTCCTTTTTAAGTCCATATATAGACTTTTGTAACTTAAATACTTGATTAGAAAAACTCTTAGATTCAAACCCGTTAGGTTGTGTCATATATACATCCTTAAGTCAATTCTCATTTAGAAATGTTGCTTTGACATCCATCTGCCAGATTTAATAATCATAGGTAAGTATCTATAGCCAATAAGATCCTTATGTATTTAAACATATTTACTAGTTAAAAGGTTTCACTAAAATTAACTCCTTATTTTTGTTTGTAACCTTTAGCCTCTAACCTTGCTTTTTGCATATGTACATTACCATCAATGTTAGTTTTTTTCTTAAAAACCCACTTACTCTAATAGGTAAAATACCATTAGGACGATCCACCAAGTCTATACTTAGTTAGTGTATATGGATTTCATTTCAGATCTTATATAAAGAATTAATGTCTAACATTGTTTCTTTAAAAGTAGTAGGCTCATCATTTATGAGCGATACATTGCCCTTCCCCTTTTCAATATATAAATATAATCTAATGAGGGGACAATGTGTCTTACTAGTGCATCATGGACTACATGTCACTTAAACCCTTAGTCGTACACCATATGTATCAATTTAAGGTTCTTGTTCCATCTGGATGTAAATTTGTCATTTTTGAACTTCTTTTAGTTGTTCCTCACTCCCACTACTTTCCTTGAGAATAAATTATCTTTCCTTAAGAATAAATTATCTTTTTAAGAATGTAGCATGTTTTGAGATAAACACCTTTGGTTCAAGAGGATGGTAAAATTGATATCTAAATTTTTTTTATAACATCTCACAAATTTGTATTTATCTAATTTAGATTGGAGCTTACCAGATGTTGCACGCTTCATATAAGAGTCACATTCCTAAATCTTTTGGTATGATAACTTTGTTCTATTACCAATCTACATCTCATATGATATCTTGTCAATCAATTTAGATAGAACATTATTTAGAAGGTAGGTAGCAGTTTCAAAAGCATATCCTCGAAAGGAGATAGGAAAGATTGCATGACTCATTATAGAACGTACCATATCTAATAAAGTATGATTTCTACTCTCATACAATCTATTATGTAGTGGAGTTCTAGAAGGAGTCCATTATAAGAGAATCTCATTCTATTTTAAGTAACCAAGAAACTCATAGTCCAAGTATTCATGACCTCAATCAGATATAAGTGTCTTAATACTCTTACTAGTTTATTTCTCAACCTCAAGCCAAAATTTTTTGAACTTTTCAAATGATTCAAAGTTTTGTTTTATTAATTACATATAACCATATCTGGAATAATCATCTATGAACATAATGAAATATGAGTATCTACCTCTAGTGCCAATATACATAGGGCTATCAACATTTGAATGTATAAGATCCAGTAACTCACTAACAGACTCTTCCTTTCCACTAAAGGTTAGTTTGGTCATCTTTTCAAAAAACAAGATTTATAAGTTTCATATGATTTATAATTAAAAGGATCCAAATATCCTTCCTTATCTAACTTTGTTATTTTTTGTGGTATGACATAACCTACGATGTCATAAATAAAATAGATTTTGGTCACTTAATTTTCTTTTCTTGTTATTTATGTTAATGATTGGCCTTTTAAGATCTAATTCATACTAACCATTTGTAGGTAATCCATATTGATAATAAATATGTCTTTATAAAAAAGTCTTATTCTTAATAATAAAGACAAATGCATTCAAATCTAGATAAGAAATGGAAACGTTTCTAGTAATAACTGGAATATAATAACAATTATCTAGTTCTACTTCAAGGCCAGAAGGCAAAGTTATACTACAAGTTTTTACGACTAATGCAGTAACCTTGCTCTATTGCCAACTTGTAGGTCTACTTCACCTTTTATCAATGTTCTACTCCTTGTTAACATCTGCATGTTATTAGAAATATGATAACCACATCCAGTATCTAATATCCAAGAATGTGGAATAGAAGTAGAAAGATTAATCTTAATCATAAATATACTTAAAGAAGTAGCTTTCTTATGTTTCTTATCTTTCAGGGTAGTAAGAAAAGCTTTATGAAGTCCCTCTTCTAGGGTCTATGGTCTATACAATGTAAATATGTTCCCTTATCAATGTCCTTTTCCTTAACCCTATCTTTTGCTACTTTAGTAAAAGCCATCTTTTCTTTTTTTTTTATTCTTATTCTTCTTCAAGCTCTTTCTATTTCTCCTAGAAGAATCCTTAAAAATAGTAGAACTTGATTCCTTCTTAAGGCATCCCTCTTCATTCATAAGCATATCCAACAGTTCATACAATGAAACATCCTTTTGAGTCATATAAAAGTTCATAATGAACTGTGAAAAGCTCAAAGTAAAAGGCTAAAGCAACATATCAATGCTTAACCCATAGTTTATGATGTAACCAAATTGGCTTAATTTTTTAATATAGCCAATCATCTTCAGTAGATGTAACTCAATTAAAGGTGCTTTTGCCATCTTGCATTTATATAATGCTTTAGAAGTCCCATAACTTCCCACGTTACTTTGTGAACAAACAACTCCTTAAGATGCATAATTATAGTTGAAGCATCCATGTTTTCACGTTGCTTATGAAGCTCAAGAGATAAGTTAGCTAATATCACATATTTAGCTTGTTCAGCATCAATGTGATGTTGATATGGCTCTTAAACTTCATCAGATGCATCTGTACTAGACTCTAATGGAAATGGAGTGTTAAGAATATACCATTTCTTTTCTGGCCTAAAAGCAATTCTTAAGCTTCGAAACTAATCCTTAAAAGATATAAAAGAGCAAGCATTAGTTTATGCCATAAAATCAAATAAAATAATGACTTCAATAAATATTTGGTTACTCTTATACTGTTTTATTCAAAATGATAGCCCTCAATATTAAATCGAGAAATTATCAAATAATTTTCTAATGGGTAGGATCCCATTTAGACCTAGTTAATATTGAGTTTGCTCAACAAACTAACTAAATTCAAATTAGGTAGAAAACAACCTTTATCAATCACATCTTATGTGATTCCTAGATCCGTTAGATGATAACTCTTTGCTAAAATGTATCCTATATATTTTATTCCTAACCCTACTTCTAAATTCATATGATTATAAGTTTGCTCATCCAAATCATACAAATGTAGTTAAGTAGAACCCATTAATTTAAGATAAAATATATTTGGGTTAAAGTGATATTAAATTTTCTCAATAAGCCTTATAATAAGTAGAACTCTGGTTTTATTCTGACATAATGAAAGACAAGTATCATGTTCTTAATGTGTAATTAATATTTAATTGAGGAATTTATAATTTCAAAATTTTAGGTCTCATAAAAATAATATAAGTTCATTATATTGATAATTTCTAACATCATCAAAATTATGAAAGAAATTCTTTAAAATATTTTCTTGAGTTTAATTATTGATTCGATAACTAATTTAATTTAATAATTCAACTCTTTGAAAAATTAAACTAAATTTTAAATTATTTTTAAAAAATAAAAATACTCTTTTGAAAACAATTTTTAATCAATTAGAAAAAAAACTTTTTAAATTTTGTTAAGACTTTAAACCAATTTAAATTAAAAAGAAAGGCTTAAAACCTATAAAATTAACATAAAAATTAAATTAGGGATTGTCCGACGCGGACACTTTTCCGCCTCAGTCAACTCTGGCATTGATTGGGGCATGTAGCACAAGCACCAATAGCGTCTATCCACAGATGTTGATTCCCTGTGGACACACGCCCCACTATTTTGGACTTTTTGAGTTTATCTCGCGTTTCGTCACCGCCACCTCCTCCTACTACTTCGTGCCACATGCGTTTTGCTGCTCCCCGTCCCCACTTTGCACCTCCAGATGTCGATCTACTCTTCTCTTTTGGGAGACCTCCTCCGTCGCGTCTTACTAGGCGTGTTTTGCCCTTCACCAGTAGCGATAATCATCACCAGTTCATTGAAAGTCCATCGAAGGAGCCGCCAACTTTGTCCCAATAAAAAACGACAAACTCATTTCAATCCCATTGCATACCCATCACATATACAGAACACCAAAATGCAAAATCTGTTTAGAACAAAAAACTAGGGGCATGCAAAAGTGTTTTCTAAAACACAATAAACTAAATTGGCACGGATGAATATTAAGAACAATTTCCAGAAACAAAAAAAAGTGGGATGTATCTTCTGGCGTTCTCGAAACTAAGCCGGGGGACGTGCGAATTTGTGTTTTCTAGCACCAAATCAAGCAAGCAAAAACAAATCTAGAATGGGAGCATGCAATTTAGTTTAACACAAAACAAATCTAGAATGGGAGCATGCTATTTAGTTTTAACACAAATTAAACAGACACGTATGGGAGACGTGGTTTTCTAGAAAACGGAAAACAGAAAACAGAAAACATGGATAATTGGATTTAATTTTCAATAAATTAAAACAAACCCTAATTGATAGTTTTAGGGATTATTTTTTATCAAATCAATAATAATCAAGTTAAACAATTAAAGGAGATTTTGATATTATTGTTGAAAAACTAGTTATGATCAAATCACGAGCATAGCAGAAAATTAAAAATTTATGCCTTGTTGATTGGATCTCAATAATTTAATAACTTGAAAAATAAAAATTATAAAAATAATTGAATTGTACCTAGTTTGAATTTCAATCAAAAGTTTTTTGAAGGAGTAAACTACGAACTATCCAAGCATCTAGCCTCTAACGATATCTACAGAATAGAGTGTAACATGTCATAACCACCAAAATATTATAAATGTTAAAATAATTTAACTCAACATATCAATGCATTATTATGATGTATACTTTAATCCTTTTGTCATCCAATGTTCTCATAGAGTATGAATACATTGTTCACTTTTTAAATCAAATAACGTTTATTTTTACCAATTAGTAATTGATATTTATAATTAATATTTGAAAATACATTTTCAAATATCAATTCACTATGGTTAAAGAATTTTTTAAATCATTATTAATTAAGTACAATTTTAATCTAATGAACTTATTTATTGAAGGATTCTTAAAGAATTTTACTTTAATTCAGACAATTTTGAATGAGCTCTTGATGACTAAAACTCCCAAACTTAATTTTATTTGCCACAATCGATTTTAATCAATCCATCCAGTTTAACGGTTATCAGTTGCTAGAAAATGCTTTAACTTTACCGAGTGGAGTGACGATTACCCTTTCTTTCTTACTCGCTATAATGTTATTTTTCTTTTAAGAAAATGCAACCTATAATTTAACTCGCTCGCTGTCTTTCATCATCGAGTCCTGTGCCAGATGTGACACCTTGACACAGAAAGTTTAACCCTCAAAATTAATTATCAAATTGTAAGACCGAAAGCGTTAAATTAAAAAACAGAACACCCCGTATTCTGAAGTATACACGGCCAATTTTCTGGAGTTAGTCTTTGATCTTTCTAAAGAGCATGATAGTCATGATGTCCGACATACCCGCATGTCCCCCTTTTTTTTTTAATTTAGTTTGACGTATAGTTCGGTTGTTTAAATTTAGTTTTAATTAATTGTTCTATAATTTTAGAATAATTATTTGTTACATTTTTATTCTATATTTTTGTATATAATATGTTGATATATTTTTATTATAAATTTATTATATAAATAAATTGTATAAAAATATTATTAATTCAAAATATTAAGCATAGTATATAAAAAGTAAAATATCATCAAATTACACTAACCAAAAAAAAAATTTGTATACAAGATTTTATTTACAACTTTAACAATTCTTATACACAAAATAATAAATAAATTGACTGATTTACAAATTATAAATACTCATATTATAAAAAAATTAGAACATAAATAGAATGACTAGCCATAATGTCCATGTCGATGAACTTGTAATAATTAAAAAAGTTTAGTTAAAATATACTAAAAATATTGTGAGTATTGAAACAATATGTTCTAATTAAAGCAAACAGTACATAACTTTACCATTTAGGAGATAACAACCCAGTATTTGCATCTTCATCAATATGTAATACGAGAAAAAGTATTAAATTTAAATTATAATACAAATATGAATTGAAAAAAAATAATAAAGAGAGATAATTAATATCCTTTGCTTCCTTTTCATTTCTATAATAATTCAAGCCAATTATATCATATTTTGCTATTTTTGCTCGAGTTTCTTGTAATACAGCCTTAAGCGCCTTCTTTTCTTCTTTAAATTATTGAATGATTAATTTATTTGATGAGGTTAAAGCATTTGGCTTAAGATCATAGTCAAGACCTTTGATATAGTCAGAATGTGTGCCAAGTATAGTATTGTAAATGGCTTCTACACTAAACTCATTCCCTTGAGACAAAAATTTCTCTAACAACTCTTACATCTTATTCTCATCATCATCACTCAGTCTGAAATCCCGCAACAAAGCGAAGTCTGAAAAGGTTTGATAGTACACAGCCTTTCCCCTATATAATAGAGAGGATGCTTCCAATAGAGCCAGATGTGAATGTGACAATAAAAAATTATGCAAATTATAAGAGTAGATATAAAAAATGATATGCTAAAAGAGTAGGAAATAAAATTTAAAAAGTAAATAAATAAATAAAATCAAATCAAATCAAATAAGATATCTGGTATAGTGTTCATATCTGCTAAGAAAAATTTCAATCCAGTATTGTTACTTACTACTACATTTATAAATGAACCAAAATATTAAATACATTTTTGTACTTATATAATTTCTTTTTACTTCTTCTGAAATCCACCTTTTATCTTTCTTTACAATGAGTCATTTGTATCATCATCACTCAGTCTTAAATCTCGCAATGAAGTGGGGTCTGGGGAGGTTCGATAGTATGCAGCCTTACCCCTACATAATAGAGAGGCTGTTTCCGGTGGACCCACATGCATATGAGACAATAGACGAATGATGCAGGTTACAGAAATAAAAACAAGGCGCAGGTAAAAAAAAACCTTTAAAAAGCTATGCAAATGTGCCAAAAAGAGTTTAAGAGATAAATAGATGAATAAAAATGTGCTAAAATAATTAGATACATAATAAATAAATAAATAAATAGGATAAAGTAAGAATACATAAGTAAAATAGAATAATATTGCTTACAGAAAAGTTAACAAAATTCATTTAAGAAGATGCAAGTTTAAAAGATAAAATGAGTAAGAAAAAAAGTAGGAAGAGAAATACCTGACATACTGCAAAATTTTGTTTATACGTGATATGTTGCAAAGCTTGTTGACCACTTCTTGAAGTGTGCGTGTCATTCTTAAGTAGGGGTCATTCTAATTTACTCTGTAGCATTCTAATTTTATAAGGTGTCCCTTAAAAGAACACTCAGTAATAGTTGTATCTTAATATCTAACGGCAAATTTTCTACTTTAAGTTAAAAAAAACAAATAATATGTCAGGAAGAAAACAGGTCCACGTATACCTAAACTCAACCCATAGTGGCAACACTTTGTAGAAGAAAACGAGTCACTTTATATAGTGTGATTATATCACTCTCTTATCCAAGTAGTTCCTTCTAACTCTGTTTTGTGAAAGAAAAATACAAGACATAATAAATAATGTAGTATTTATTGATATAATTATAACTTGCAAAATAAGATCTTAGATATTCATTTGGGACAATTGCAAATGATTTTAACCCTTGATTATGATGTGTTTTCATTTTTGCTCTACTGCCTTTGCTTTCTAATAAGATTGATGGAAGAAAATATGAAGGCAAAGAAAACAAACATATTGTATTAAGTAGCCAAATGTCAACTTTATTGTAGCGAGTAGAGCAAATATTCCTAAATTAGGGTTGGAGCATAACTGATGGTCCTAGCTTTTCGACTTCAATAGGTCGCTTAAAAAGAGTGTATGAAATTTTGATGTAGGGGAGTATTTTAGATACTTGAGTCCCTTGACTAGGAGGTTTAAAGAGGATATCTTATGCTAGGTTTAAAGAGGATATCTTATGCTAACTTCCTAAGAAGTATATCAATCTCAAGTCCAATAGAAGAGAGTGACGGAGAGATGGAAATAAAAAACGCGAAATAACATTAATTAGAGGATGGAAAAGGGCAAAGACCGAAAGAGAATAAAAGGGGCATAAAACCATCCTTAAGAATTTTATACCGTACCGGTCGGTATCGAGTAGTGCGTATCGTACTAACCGAAAAACGATATTGAAATATTTTATAAATGCCGGCCATATATCGGTCAGTATCGGAAATTTTGAAAAATATAAGGACTAAATTGTAAAATTTTCAAATTTTAATTTTAAAAAATAAAAAAATAATCAAAATTTTTACCCTCTAATAAATATTTTATTACTAATAATAATTATACATTAAATAAAAATTAAAAATAAATTTTTATTTAAATTTATTTTAATATTTTATATCATATTTATTAATAAAGTATT
>JANQBM010000007.1:7675829-7688877 GCA_025594535.1 Erythroxylum domingense
CTTAACTAATTTAGTTTGCATTTCATGACAATTAGGCTAGCTTAGATCATTTGCTCTAGGTTCCGATTAAGTGAGACAATCCGGGGTTGAACTCTATATTACAATCCTTGGAATTAAATTTTTGATTCGGTTTCCAAGGGAGTGATCCAAAGCCTTAACCACACACTGATCAGAAACGTAAACCTCGCGCAAAACTATTACCGACATTTTTTTAAATCGTTGGTAATACATTTTTTCGACAAAATTTGTTTTTCGCAAAAATATTTTCATGACGACTTTTGTTAAACGTCGTCAATGTTATTTTGCTTCTGGGATTCGGCAATGATTTGGGAGACGAAATGAAATCGTCACATATTACTAATTACGATGATTTCCCTTTCTTTAGCAACGATTGAAATCGTTGCTAAATACTTTGTTTGTTATGGTGAATCCTAGCTTCTCTCTATGCCTGTGCATAATTCTCTCCAATTGAATGTCTTTAACTAGCTCACCCCTCTCCTCCCCTTTTGCCTACCTCTTTGTACACCCTATCACATCCTTACAACACAAAGACATTGCCACAGTCAAACAAACCAGATCTCCTCAAACATTTCTTAAAACTTCTCTTAAACCTTGCTTAAACTTAGCATGGCTTTACTAGACCTAAATCTTGAAGACTATCCTCCACTGAGCTCTCCTGATTAAGCACCCAACTCACAATTGATCCCCAAAGTTGTAGGTAGCTTAGGCACTAGAACAACCACATACCAAATTGGGAAAAAGCCTTTATCTAACGAACCACCTATAAAAGAGAATGGAGAAAATCAAAAAATTTTAGCCAGGAAAACATGGTCTGGGTCTTAGGAGATCTTACCCCAACCTCCAACTTATAATATTTGCCTCTTTTGGACTCACATAGGAAACAAATTGTCGCACCCCAACCTATGTTTTACGTGATAGAGTTAAAAAATGGAATGTTACCCTAGTTGGCTTCTTTATTGGAAAAAGACCAACATTCCCTTTATTAAATTCTTGGGCTAGAATTCTGCAGAAAGGTTATGGTCTTTAGGAAGTTCTGATCATTGAAGATAACAGTTTTCTATTTAGATTTGAGTTCTAACTTCAAGAATAAAAATTAATGGAAGCTAGAACATGACACAAAAATTTTAGAACACTATTCCTAAAAACTGAAAACCAGGTTTGCAATTGGAAATCTTAGACAAAAACACATTCCATTATGGATAAGTATCTATAAAATTCCCCTTTAATATTTGAATAAGGAACATTTAAGTTACATTTCTAGGTATATTTGGAAACATATAAATATTTTTCTGATACTATGTGAAGTGTATAGTATGCCAGAGTATAAGTATCAGTGGAAATAGGAGGGAAGCTACCTGAGCTGATACAGATCATGAGGCTAAACGATGAGAATATTATATAGTAGGATCAAATGGAGGTATCCTATTCGTGGAAACTTACCAAGGACAACACAATAGTGAATAACTAGAAACCTACAGGGAGGTCATTTAAAAATGGAGGCTGCAAAAAGCTTATGTAGATAAATGATAGTAGAAAAACTATTATTGATGCAACTAAGCCATATGGGGTATTAACCAATTTAGCAGCTGTGAAAATGACAACAAATGTTCATATTATAGGGAATAATAAAAAGGAAATGCAGGTTACAATGTTACAAAGCTCTTAGGTGGAGCTCTCAAAAGGAATTATCAGTAAGAAAGTATGGGAATTAAGAAGCCATATTGGTTAGTTAGAGGATAAAATTGTTGGAATAGGGGTTGAGATGGGGCCATATGAATAAGAAGGAAGCTTCATGCCATCCACTACTAGGAAATCTAGTAAGAAGAAGAAAGATTCCTTAAACATAAAGTGATGACCATACTAAAGTGGAATGTTATGAGACTGAACAATCCTATAAAGAAGGAAGCAAATTTTGACTATGTTAATTGTATTAAACGTTATGTACTAGAAAAAAAACTAGCAAAGAATAAATGCATTAATTTGTAGTTTTGGAAAAAGGGTGAAGCACATCAATATCCATAAGGACCATCCTTATGGGATAATCATAATAATGGTTGATCGTAATAAAATTGATATATTAAGCCAAAAAGGCTATGAACAACACATACATCTTAAGCCAAACTAATTCAAGAAAATATAACTATTTAGATCACCCTAATTTATGCTTATTATCATGCCTTTTTTAGGACATCTTTATAGAATCAACTAAAGATGTTAGCAGTTAATATCAGTTCCTTTTGGTTGATATTAGGCAATTTTAATACTACATTGCAACATGCAGAGGAGGAAGGAAATGTTAGCCAAAGAAGGCGTAACAATGATTTGAGAGAATGTATAACCCATATTGAAATGACACATCTTAAAATGGATGGATGCTTCTATACATGTTCTAATAGACAAGAAAGGAATTGATTAATCTGGAAGAAGCTTGATAATGTAGTTTTCAGTATCACTTGTTTAAAACAATTTTAGGATAGTATGGATGGCTTTCCCTACTGCTTGGTCTTAGACCATACACCAGTAGTGATCAGATAAACTCATATGAAAAAAAGGAAGTACATTCCCTTTAGATTCAATAATTACCTAGTGGATATTCACTATTTTATGGAGGCAATTAAAACAGTTCTGGCCATGTAAGAGACATAAAATGTTTATTCACTAAGTGAAGATGAGACAAATTAAGGAGGAATTGAAAAGATACATAGTAAGAATCATAATAACACAATAAATGCAATTAAAGAATCAAAGGAGAAGCTCGTAGAAATTCAAGCCTATTTATGACAATCTAGGTGATACTGAGTAGAAGAAATTGGAAACCAAAGCAATATAATCTTATAACTAGGTAGTAAAGATTAACTATTCCATCCTGTAATAAAGGTTAAGGATCCAATGGCTAAAAGATGGAGAAAGGTGCAATAAATACTTCTTTAAGATGGTGCAGGCTAGGAAAAATTGCAACATGATAAGCACTATTACTATGGAGGATGGAATTGAAGTTAATAACTAAGGAGAATTAAAAGACTATGCATTTAGCAATTTTGCTACTGCCTATAGGTCTAGAAATACTATTCTGGAACCAACTCGACTTCTAGCATACATAGTTAGAGTGAAATTAACTAATTAGGAAAAGGACTATCTAAGTGTCCCAGTTATATCATTAGATGTAAACAAAGTAATTATAGATATACATCTTAGAAAATCATCTGGTTTAGATGGGCTTGATGCATTCTTCTTCTAGAAATCTTGGGAGAAGATGAATAATATGGTAATTGATGTAGTATTGGAGTTCTTTAATAGTGGGAATGTTCAAAGAAATTAATAGAACCTGTATTTGTTTCATTCTAAAAGTACCCACTCTAAATACTATAAGGGACTTTAGGTTAATATCTTATTGTAATACTATTTACAAGGTTATATTGAATCTTCTCTCCAAAAAGCTAAAAAAGGTGATATGCAATCATAATAACCCCTTTTAAGGAGCTTTTTTAAAGGGAAGAAAAATAGTTGACAATATTCTCATTGCATAAGAACTTTTCAAAAACTACAATAGGGGAACTCCAGGAAAGATTGTTCCATAAAAATCATTTCCACAAAGTCTTTGACACAATTGATTGATCTTTCACCTTAGAGTCTATTAAGGCTTTTGACTTGCCAAAAAATACATTGATTGGATTAATCAATGCATTTCTATGGTATCATATTGTATGCTAGTCAATGAAGAAACCACCAAGTCTTTTAATAGTGCTAAGCGTGTTTGATAAAGGGTCCCCCTTTCCCTATATTTATTCATTTATTTATGAAGATTTATCGCAAGATTATCAATAGGTCGTCTTGTAGGAGAATGATTTCAAATTTCACTCCAAATGTAGGAAAATGGGCATTGTGAACTTACCTTTTGTGAATGAACTTATTCTTTTCTCAAGAGAAGATCTTGGGTCAGTCACAACTTTAATGAAGATGATACAAAATTTCCACAAAGTTTTAGGATTTGAGGGGGAAAAAAACAAAAGCATCTTATTTTTATCTAATACAGGCTCCATTCCTATCACTTATCTGGGTATCCATATTACATCCAAAAGAACAACTCAAAATGATTTTCTAACTTTAATTGAAAAGGTAAAGAAGAGAACAAATAAGTGGTGCAACAAGGTGCTTTCCTTTACTGGTAGAATTCAACTACTAACTTTGTCATCAATAACTTGCTTATTTATTGTGTATCCCATCTAATACTACCTAATAATGTAATAAAGACAATATAGGGCATTATGAAGCAATTTATATGGTTTAAAGATATTGGGAAATAAGGGCTGGCCAAAGTTAAAAGGAAGGAAATTTGTGCTCCTAAGAATAAGGGTGGACTATGAATACACTCTATTTGACTTTTAATAAGGCTCTGATTGGATCCCCAATGATATGGAGGTATTTTGGATTAACTGGTTACATATCTATTACATAGATGACAAGTTTATATGGAATTTACAACTACAACATAACACTCCTTATACCTTTTTAAACATCCTTAGGATTAAGGACTCTATAAGGTACAATTTGTCAATCAACATTGGTGATGGGAGAACTACCCTCTTTTAGCATGATCAATAAATAACTAGGGGTTCCTTTACTAATATAGGGGAAATGGATCAAATCATAAACATTATCCCTAACAAGTCTACAGTAAGTCAAACATTAACAACTTATAGGGATTAATTAGAGCAACTAACACGTAGCCTATTAAGGAACATATTTTTTAGCTACATCCTTCATAATAGGAGGGAAGACAAGGTGAGACAAAAACTTTATGAGAATGGCCTATTCATTAATAGCTCTTGAAAAGAATTCCTTAGGGAGAAATTCCTATAAGTTAATTAAACTAAACTTATATGGGACACTTATCTTAATTCAACTGATGCTACCACTTTATAGTTAGCCTTCAAGAACATATTAAGCATGAGGGATAAAATCAGTTGATTTCTAAATCTACCTACTATAATATGCATTTTTTGTCAAGATTGGGTGGAAACTAGAGACCGTCTTTTTTGAATATAAGGTTTGAGTGAGATTATAGATTAAGGTTAAAACAATTTGTGAGCCTAATTAAACCACCTCATGGTTACAAATGCAATATGGAGTTAAGAAAGAGGATAATCCATCTAGAAGATAGCTTTGAGTTGCATGATTTAGGATATATGGAAAGAGAGAAATGCCAAAATCTTTCAAGCCTAAAGGAAAGAATAGTTTACCTGGTACTTAGAGCTAGCAAGATATATTAAAGATTATATTATAATACATAATTTGAATTTAATATGCAGTCATATGATGGTAATAAGACTAGGTATCTAAACATGTAATAGAGCAAGAAGAAACCAATCTATATGCAACTAATAAAAATCCAATGAAAACACTTACCAGACTCGCATATAGAGACTAAGGATGTAAGTTGAGCTACTAGCTCATCTTAAGACAAAGAATCTGGGACCACTAAGCAATCATGTCAATTGAGACTAGATAAAGAGAGCTATTTACACTGAGAAAAAAAAGGTGATATCCTTTACTTAACTAAATTATGGTAATAAATGTGAGCAATGCATCTTTAAAGGGGTTACACAAGTGATGGCTATGGGGGAAGCAATCCTTAATATGGAAAAGAACCATAACATAGAGTACCACTGATATTTGTGCATTAGTCTATATTTTTCAAAGTAATTGGCATGTGTTTCTTGCATAATTGTTCGTTATTGTTGTAGTTTAGGGTTCATTTTATACGTTTTCATTTAGTTTGATTTCCATTGTTGTTCTTTTATGTTTGATGTTAATTTAGAGTAAGAATTGATTATTTTTATATAGGATGGAAGATTGAGCAACTTGGAGATTGAGCTAGAGATCAAAGAGGAGAAGAGAAGAGGGGACTCTCTGTTGCCAATTCCTTCGATCGTGAGAATCATGCCAATTCCCATGATCTATAAAAACCCTCTATAGAAAAGAGCTTACTTGAGTGAAGAATACAAGTTTTGGGCCTTGAGGAAGGTAAAGATTCAAGGATTATCATCAATATTGGGGAAAATAACACATTAACATAAAAAATTCCAGATTTTGAGAAAGAAGAGAAGAAGTTTCCTTTATTTAATTTTCTATGTTGATCTTTCGTCTAATCTTTGTAAGATGGATTATTTGTGTATTGATGATATTATGGAAGACCATGATTGGCTGATTTAGTTTTAAGGATTGCTTTTGAACTATTTTTATTAAACTCCTATTTTATTGAATTGAATGAAAGTATCTTTGATGATTATTGATTTTATTTCTATCTTGCAATAAATCGAGAGAGTGAGTAAGATTTTTTACGTAGGATTATACAACAAGAGTTGACAACCTATAGACTTGCAATCATCACATTAATTGACTAGTTAGAAGAGAGATCTCGGCTAATTCGATTGATCACCTATAGGATAGTTTAATAACTAGTTAAATTTATGGAGTGATTGGGAAGGTTGAGAGATCGTTCAATTGATTCCATTTAATTTGATTAGGGATAGTTAATTACACCTTGAGAGAGGGTAGTTAATACATTCAGAAATCTTAGGTGAGACATAATTTGATTATTAAAATAGGAGGGAGACAGAATAGGGAGAAAGTAATCTCTAGTCTTTAGATTATTGATTCCAATTTTCTGCACTTTGGTATTAGTTATTGTTCATTATTAGTCTTTTAATTGTAGTTTAATTTTTCGGATTATTTCTATTATATAATTTTGTGTCTTAAACAAAGTTTGATATTAATTAAGTGGTATTTGGGAATCAATCCGTATGGGATCAATATCTGCTTTCTAACTATAAGTCACAACCTGTACACTTACGGTTTTTGAGCATAAAACTAGGAATTGTTTTCCAATCAACAACCATACGTAGGCATTTTATCTCTAATTAGGAAATGGTGCATTTGAGGAAATTATGTAATGTATAGGATACTAGTTTAGGAAATGTGAATCCAATTTTTATGTAATCCAGTACCAATGTTATGTCCCCACTTCTTTTATATTAATGGAAATACAATTTTTTCTTTTTAAAAAAGATTAATCAAGTTAACAATTAAGCCACATAATTTATGAAAATTGATGTGCACATATTTAACATTTACTATTTTTATATTAATTATTTTTATATGATTGATTTTATATTATTTTTTAAGTAATTGTGGACAAGTTGCTTAGAAAATGATATAAGCCAAAGATTAGAGGAGTTTACAAGGTAAATAGCAAAGAAAATACAATATTAACTATACATTTGCTTTGCACATAATGATTCACTAGAAAATTTAATTGTTTTATATTTTAACAAGACAAAGTTAATGGATATATCCAGTAATGAATAGTTCGGTTTAAATTATTTTAATGATTAAAAGGAATTTATTTAGAAGAAATGTCAAATTAAATGTATTCATTTTATAAGTATCAATTGAATAACTTAAGCATAATTAGGGTACAATTTGGAAACAAAAACCTTGATATTTTGCAACTTCTTCTCTGTTAATAACAGTCACTTTAGGGATTCACTCCTTTGTTTTTTATATGCTCTTTTAGATGCTTAGAATCAAAAGTGAGACTCTGGGCCTTATTTTTATTTGAATACTTGAGAGTAATTTGTATGATGATAAAGTCTTAGGATTAAGGAGCTTGATTCAATTCTTAATCTTCATTACTGTGGTGATAGGCTCTGACTTAGGTTAAAATTACAGAGAGGTGCAATTCATCAGGTACATTTGCTCTTCATAGATATTTTTCCCCTCAAGGATTGACCATGAGTGTGAGTAGTTGGGTTTTATTCTTAATGGTTAATAATGTGCCCCTGATTATGAGAGGTCCCTATTTTCTTTATAAGTTAGACTGCATGTTTTAAGCCTTTAACAATGATTGGTTATCTTAATCTATTGACTATGAAGTTATCTAGAACCTATGACTTTTGTTTAGTACCTAGGTTCCTTATACGATTGCACTTAACCCATACTTCATATAGAGCCACTAAATCATAGTTTGAAAATTCTAGAATCTATGACATTTAAGTGATTAAGTGAACATAACCAAGGAATTGCATCCATTAGATTAGTAGGAATAAAGTATAGGATTCATTTTAGGAACAAATTCCTCTAGATAAGGATTAAGTAGAGGTAGATGAAAATATGGTGGTCTATGGTTTCAGGATTTAATTGACAAAGGAGGCATGTAGAGGATACTACCCAGTGAAGTTTTTCTAGAGTTAAGAGCCCATTTCTTAGGGCCACACATATTATAACAAAAAAGTTTAGGTAAATGCCCGTTAGACTAGACTAGTTTATACCACATAACTTTTTATTCTATATGAGGAATTGGGTTAGTAGTTTTGGGAAGTTGGTAAGGAAGTTTGCAAGGTTCTTAGGGGGCTAATATATTGATTACTCCTTACTAAGACCTTGACCTTAGCATTAGAGGGAAATGCACATTACAGGGAGGGGAAGGAAGGTAGGAGATATAGGGGCCTATATCTGAACCATAGGCTAGTTAGGTCCCCATCCCTTATGATATATTTCATTTCCTTAGACATTGTTATCTTAAGCTTCAGTAAGAGTCTGATTGTTAAAGAGGAACTACAGTTGGGCTTGGTAGTCCAGAAACTATAGTCCTTTAAGTACTCCTCATGCATTCACTATCCAAATATTTTCTTTGTCATTTAAAAGTCTTCAAATCCTTTTAGCCAAAAGAGTTCTATTAGTAGCTTTGATAGAGTTTATCCCTAGTCCCCATTGAGATTTAGGCAAGTATATTGCTTTCCATATGACCTTTGGTAATCCCTTGTTGCTTCTTAATCCACTTTATAGGAAATTCCAAAGTATTCTCTCAATATTCTCAATAATTTTTATGGGTAAGGTTATATGGGAGATCCGATAAAAGTGTATGTTATTAAATATTGAGGAGATTAGTTGGATTATACCTATATACTACTTGTTCTATGGAGAATGGTATAAAATAATGGCTTATAAACATCATCAACAATAATACCCAATAGAAATCCTGCTTACGTGCAGGGTCTAGGGAGGTCCAGTAATACGCAATCTTACCCCCAACTAGTAAAGAAGTTATTTCCAAATGACCCACATGAAGAGAAAGATAAAAATAAAATAAATAAATATAAAAAAATAAAATATAATAATAAAGGTTAATTGACATAAAAAGCCCAAACTTTCTTCAATTTTTTAATTATAGCCCGAATTTTAAAAAGTAGCAATAAAATGCCCAAATAATCAATTTTTGGTCAATTCTAGCCTGACTTTAGTCTCACTGTTATCTTTACTGATGATCTTATCATTTGAGCTTTAAAATTTATAAGCCCTTAAGTACCTCAAGCGCACAGGTCGCGACTATAGTATAAGAGGTGTCGATCCCACGAGGAAGGGGACTAATCTAATCCTAAAATCTAAGGTCAACAATATATAAAACTTAAAATAAACAATGCAGTGGAAAGTAATCACGCAAATTGAATTCAAACACTTAAATCAAAAATTAAACACGAAGGAATTAACAATTGAGCAATAAGCGCGCACAATGGGAATCAACCAACGAGTTTACCAAGTGATGAGGAAGGGGATTTTACTTATCATTAATGCTAACCTAACTGATTATGTGTTAATGGAGTGTCGGTTCCCACTGTCCTAGGGCTGATTACTGTCTCTCGAGTTATAACTATTAAACCCTAAATTATAAACCGTAATCAGATTATGGAATTTCCAGTCTCTCAGTTCACAAATTATCCAAACCTAATTAGATCTAAAGCACTTTAATAAATTATTGGAACATCACACGAGATCTCTCTCCATACAATTAGTAATATGATTTATCACAATTTCTATTAAATCTCCTAACTCTTATTAATATTATTTAATCGTATTTCATTCAGTTCACCCTCTCAATTTATTACCGAATTAAGCTAGAACGTAATCAAATCACAAAATTCATCCAATAAACACAATCAACTAGATTATCATTAAATCAAATAAAATCTCAAAGGAGAGTTAAAACATCTTCATCATTTTACTATCTATCATCATACAATCCGTCCCGACTTTATGCATGGATAAAGTGGAAACGAAAAGAAAATAGACACTTAAAATGGATCATCTGGGAAGGCAGCAGTGTCGAAAAGCCTCCTGATCCGGGAAGCCCGTCAAGATCGCTTCTTCTTCCTCCTTGTTCCTCTTCCTTTTCCTCTCTTTAGGGCTTTCAATAGTAGCTACACAGAAGCTTTCCCTTTTTTATGCCTCTTTATGTTCTTTTTATACTCTTTTATGTTTTGGGTAACCTTAGAGTTTTTTTAGGGTCCGAAAGGTCCAAAAAAATGCCTAAAAACATGAAATTTGTGAGAGTTTACGTGTCTGCCAGATGCAGGCCACGATTATGGCTCACATCTGAACGTTCTGTCATGATCGTGGCATGTAGGCCACGATCGTGGGGCAAATTTGGAACTTCTGTCATGATCGTGGCCTACCTGCCATGATCGTAGGCCTGTGTTGTGGCCTAGATTGCCTCCGAAACTCCTTCGCTTTTTGATATTGACCTTGAAACATTGGCAAGCACATGAAAGTACCTCAAAAACATAATATTTAAGCTTAAAGACTTATACTAACCTATAAAACACTTAAAACACAAATAAATCACAACTAAAACAATTTTGACCTAAACACACACCAAGTGATCAAATTAACAGCTAAACACATGTCAAACGAAGCCTTAAAACACAATGCAATTTACACTTATCAACTGACATGGCACTACCTCGTGTCAATAGACCCACATTAATCAGACATGTCAGTGTAATTAACAAAAGTCAATCTGATTAGTGAAACAATGTCATTTCATGATAAAATTATGACAATGTCATTTCAACAAAACTTAGACAATCACACCTTGTTGTCATTCTCAATCTGTAACTTAAATCCCTAACTTTTCTCACTTATGCATGAAATCACTCTTGTCGTTACAAGAAAAATGGGGTTTAGCGAAAAAAATTACTGACAGAATATGAAGTTTTTCTATTAGTAAGCTACATTAGCGACAAAATTTTCCAATGGAATAAGTCATCGACAGAAACCTTCGTAGGTAATAATTAGCGACAAAGTACAGAATTTTTGTCCCTAATTTAATGACGGATAGTTTTTGTTCTATCGCTATATTTATTGACGATAATTTCTGTGCTGTCGAAAAATTTAATGATAGAAGATTTGTTTCTGTCAGTAAATTTAGCGACGAATAAGTCGTTTCCGTTGGTAAACTTACCTACAGATACCAAAATCCATTAACCTGCAACTAACTTTACTGATGGATATTGATGGGTCGTTGGTAAATTGATTTGTTTCTGTCAGTAAATTTAGCGACGAATAAGTCGTTTCCGTTGGTAACCTTACCTACAGATACCAAAATCCATTAACCTACAACTAACTTTACTGGTGGATATTGATGGGTCGTTGGTAAATTAAGGTTGGTTGTCCATCGGTAAATTCATTGCATTTTATCAAAGAATTTTTTTGTTGTTGGTAAAGTTACTGATATTGTTTTTTTAAATTTTCCATGCATTTAATTTTATTTGATAATCTTATGATTGATGTATAAATTATACAGTTATCAGTTATCTATTGATAATATTTTGATTTGTTTTTACATTTAATTTATTAAAACAGAAAATTGATTGATAATATAAAGTAAAAATTATCTTAATTGATAATAAAAAATTGATTTCTACAATAATAAGTATTTAATTCATACAAAATAACTTCAACTGCACTATTCATTTGGTGAATACGAATTTTATGAATGTTGCAATGAGGTGCTGCCCTTCCCCTTCAACTCATCCATTTCATTACAGAGTTAGGTTATGTACTCCATCGACTGTCGCAATTGAGTTGCTAGTGCCTGTACTATGCTCTGAAGCTTATGGACTTCATTGGATGTGGACTGCCTACTAGATGCTGTAGTATTAGATGTGGAGGATTGCGAAAAACATGTGTTCATAAATGAACCGAAGCCAAAGATCCTTCCACGACGGTCCCTACTACCCACTGCATAAAGATAGGTTTGACTCTCATCAACATTTTCAGACTGCTAAGACTATCATTGAATGCTTTCTTATATTTGGTCCTATCAGAAAGCAATGTTTATGTTAATAAGTGATAATTATTAAGCATTAATATTAAAGCATGAATTTCACATACATTTAGTTCACATAATAGGGTCGGTAAAGTTACCGACGGTAACGTTTTGTCCTTCGATAAATTCAGAACTGTTACCGACGGAAATCTTGCATATTTCCGTTGGTAAAAATTTTATTAAATTTTTTAAAAATATATATTTAAATTATAACAGTCGAAAAATTTTATTAATAATATATATTTAATTAGATATAAATAATTAAATAAAAATTTTGATTAATGAATATAAATTAAAATATCTTAATTAATAATAAAAACGTTACATTGTAAATAATAATATCTATAATACAAAGTCAATGACCAATACTATACTACTGATCAGGAGTAGGTGGATTATCTGGTAGGTGCGGTGGCCTGCTGTCCTTGTCCTTCAATTCATCGAGCTCCCTACGCAGCTGAGCCTATAAATCTAACGACTGTTGTTGCGCTGCTATCGTCTGTTGTTACGCAACCATCGTCTCTTGCAACTGACCCACCTCTTCCAACTTATGTTGCAACTTAGTGGATAATGTCTGCACCGTGCTCTCAAGCGCCTCCACTTTGTTGGACTGCCTAGTAGATGCTGTTGTACTCAACGTAGAGGATTGCGAATAACAAGTATTCGCAAATGACCCTAGTCCGAATATCCTCCCACAACGATCCCTACCACCAACTGCTTCCAAGTAAGTGTCAGCCTCATCAATATTTTTAGATTACTGAGACCGCCACTCAATAGTCTACTGTATTTGATCCTATAAAAAAGCAATGTTATATATTAGTAAGTGATAATGATGAAGAATATTATTAATATTAAATCATA
>JANQBM010000007.1:7696310-7721030 GCA_025594535.1 Erythroxylum domingense
TGAAATGCAAAATTGTCTTACCCTTAAGTGAGAATGTGATATGTGATAATTTATGCAAAATGAAAAGATGTGAATTAGATGTTATATATGTGATGCGTTGTATGAACAGAGTAAACCATCGATGATGGTTACCTCATTGAGTTCGTAAAACTCACCAAAATTGCAACGTTGATTTTTTAGGATAGAGAGACGACTTTAGCTACTAAGAGACGCTATAAGAAGTATAATCTTGTACTTTTGTGGAAAAAAAGAAGAAATGACTCAAAGGTCGGTCAGCTGAGATTGGAAGATTAGATAGATCTTTTTGTGTATATCATCTTTCATGTAGTGTACTTTGTATTAGGATATGATGATGTTCATATTCAGACGATATTGAAAACTATCAATGTAAATATTTAGTTTTATGAAATGAAAGGAGAAACTTGGGTCTTAAAATATGGTGTTTTTCATTATGATGTCTTATAAGAAAATAAAGAATGATGATGCCATGTTAAGTGAGTGTTGTGATTGAACACAGCGCATCATTATTATAGGTTATGTACTGGAATGTCCTCAGGGTGTTCCGGTATGTACTCCATGGTAACTGGGTGCCACATTAGGTAGTATCAGAGCATGATTTGACATCCATAGGGACTTATAGGAATTTTAAGCATGAAATATTGTGAGAAATGCAGATAATGATTAAAGTTATTGTTTATTATAGGTCATCCACCATAGGTGATCAAGTGGGGCAATCAGTTGACCTAGGATCTGTAGGAGCTAGTAGAGAGTCTTCGGTACCTCAACCTGAGGAAATGCCTCCTAAAGTTCTCGAGAGAAGGGAGAGGAGGTATGATAGGCTACGAAAATAAGGGGCTGTGGAATTCTACGAAAGTACAGACCCTGCGGAGCCCAAGGTATAACTAGAGAGGACGGAGAGAGTTTTCGATCAGATGGACTGTAAGCCAAACGAGAAGTTCGACTATGTAGTGTCTTTGCTGCAAGGCCCAGCTTACTAATAGTAGAATTCTATTCCAGGTAGTACCACTAGGCCTTGCAACCTGAAATGGGAAGACTTCCTAAGGGTCTTCAAGGAGAACTAAATGCCCAAGATCTATTTGGACAGGAAGATGAAAGAGTTCCTGGATTTGAAGCAGGGTAGGAGTTAGTGGCAGAGTATAAGATCAGGTTCAATGAGTTGATGGGATATGCTATTGCTTTGATTCCTATTGAAGAAGATAAGTGTAGAAGATTCGAAGATGGGCTGAACATGAAGATCAGGACAAGACTAGTGATCACCAACTTGAGTAGTTTCACTGAGTTGAGAGCTGCTTCGATTAGAATTGAGCAGCTATTGAGAGAGGGATAAGTAGATTCTTGGCAAGGGTCCATATTGAAGAGGTCTAGTGAGATTCAAACTGGTTCTGGCAGAAGATTCAAAAAGCGTCAGAACTGATTTGAAGTCAACTCCACTTGATCACCTATGACGGACGACCTATTAAGAGGATGTTTTGAATTTGGTATTAAGATGCAAAAATCTGGAAAAAATTGAAGGAAATGGATGGTGAATTTTCGGTTCACTCATGCTACGATTGTGGGAGCTGCATACATGATCGTGGGAAATTCCTTGAAGGAAGAAAATGTTGTTTTGTGTGATTATTGAATTAACTAAGGATAAGTCAATTTACTTTGGTGTATTTGAATTTGATTTAGACTTAAAATGAACTTAGTTTTATGTTGGATAAGTTGGTTTAAGTGTTTGATAAGTTTAGGTTGTTAATTGATGTTATAACTTAAGGAAATGATTGTTGGATATCATTGTATCTAAATTTAGAATTTATGAGTGTTAAAGGAATGAATGTGTTCTTATAAATATAAATGTGATCAAAAGGATATGAATAATGCATTTGGAATGAATGAATGAGAATTGGGAATTGTATTAATATTTATAATTTTAGAAAAGAGTTAGTGAATGTATGATTGATGAATTTAGAATAATCAAGTTTACTTGAGGTATAAACCTACATTGCACACTAGTTATATCCAAGCTATGATGTATGAATGGTTAAGATTTGTGAATAAGGATACATACCCAGGAAAGTCAATTGAGCATGCATTGAACATGACACATATATATGTGTGCATGAATGAATATTTATATGATCGATTAACTTAGTAATGTGTAAAATATGTGTGTATTGGATGATTAAAAAAGTACAAGTTGATCGTCAGTGTCTATACGTTGCCGAATCATCAAGGCAATAGCTTATCTGGAGCGTACTATAAGTTAACCTAGATGTTTTTTCACTAGGATTGATTTGTTTCTGTTTAAAATTCAGCTATTGAATTGTTACTTGTGTGACTGAGATAATTCCAGACATTGATGGTTCAAGGAGTTTGATATTTAGGATTGTATTGGAAGTGCTTTCTAATTGTATTTGAATATGGAAATTGTGCAAAATTAATTATATGTGTTTCTATCTGATATGTATGCTAAATATGAAATGTGATAATAATTGAATGTGAACTTATATAAGGAATATGAAATATGTGAGAATTGAATGTGAATTGTCAGACTTAGATCTGATGAATCTGATACGTGTGACAGAAGCTTATAAGAATGAAAGGTAATGAAACATGGCATATGGAATGATCCATCACATTGAAATGTATGATCAGATAAAGGAGTTATGACCAGAGTGACAATTGAAAAAGAGCTTAAAGCTCAGAAATGTGCATAAAGAACCACATGCTTAGTTATAAATGAGCCCAGTATTCATAATGGGTATGGAACGGTAAATGAAATGAGCCCAGTATCCACAATGGATGCGAGACAGTAAATAGGCACTCGATCACAACAAAATAAAAATAAATGGAGTCACATGTGCATTTGTATATACAACTTGATATGTATCATATGGATAATTAAATTGAATTATTGAATTGTTCTGAAATACTGATGCAAAATATTTTGTATACAAGTTGTAGTTTTGAAGCATGATAAAATGTGACGAAATATTCAATATTTGATGATATGATTTGCTTGCAAATTTCAATGTGAATTGTCTTTATGTTTTGATACGAGTGAGCACATCGATGATGGTTCACTTACTGAGTTCACAAACTCATTAAAATTGCAATGTTAATTTTCGGGTATAAGGGAGACCTAGTTCTTAAGGCAAACTACTAGAAGTATAGTACTATCAATTTTGGAAAAAGAAGAATGGCTCATAGGTCTGGTCAACTGATATATGAGGATTCTGATAGATTGTGTTTATTTAGTTTCTCATTTCATGTAGAACATTTTGTAAAGGAGCAGTAAAATCTCAAATGTTTTTGGTAATGTAAATATATATATTATGAAGTGTAATGTTACAGTGTAAGTTATGTTTGTGAATGAAATGAAAAAAGTTGAGTTTTAGACTACTTATGTTCTATATGATGCCATAATAAGTTAATGTGATTGTTCTAACATGCCATTTTCATAGGGTATGTTTTTTAAATGTCCTCTGAATGTTCGGGCTTATGCTCTATGGCAGTGGTGTGTTACAGTATTGTTAGTCTCAGATCAATAGTTCAAAAATAGGTATGATGATGCTAGGAATATGGAATATGAATCGTGTTTAGACTGAGATTGACTCAGAACTAGACCTTACTTATATTAGACACTTTAATCATTTTTGATAGTTTTCTTGTATTTGATTTTCCAAATTGCTTAAAACCGAAAACCCTCTTTTATTATGCAGGGTTAAGTAAATTTTGCAGTGCACTTAATACGCCTTGTCACTTCTTTTAGAAAATTCATAGGAAAGGTATCTTATTTAAATCTCTAAGTTGTTAATAGCAGAGGCATGGTCTTCTGTTACTCACTCTCTCTTCCAGTCTCTTTTGGGCCTCTTCTATGTTCATGAGCTTATCCATGATCTTGTCCAATTTATAATCCCAAGAACTGGACTCATCTTGTTGAAATTCTAATAGGTCTTGATATGCTTTATGAGTCCGTACATTATTAGACCAACATACATCTGGGTGGTTCTACCACCCTGGATTTTACGTGTTCAAATAACGATGATGACCTCCACAACAAAATTGTGCCTCATTGAAGTCCATAAGGATCCTTTTCTCTATATGATATATTTCTTCGATCATTTAACTTTTTGGATTCCTTATAGTTGCCTTGTAATGTCCAAATCGATGTGTCTTTTACTTTGCGCCTAAACTTCCTTCTCTTCTTCCTTTCCTTTTTTATTAATTTCGTGTGATTGGGTACCACAATCATAAGAAAGGGTAATAATTTCTTAGAATAAAAGAATTAAACTAGTCTTACTAACTCCCCGACAACGGTGCCAAAAACTTGTTGAGGCAAGTTTTATTCTGTTTAAAACCCTCAATATACTGTAAGCATACAGATGGTGGGTGTAGTATGTGAGGTGTTGATCTCTTGAGGAGTTGTCGAACTAATCTAAATCTAAGTTATCTAAGGTCTAAAGAATTATTGACATGAAAATAAAAACAAATAGAAAATTATAATTTGATGTTTAAATTAGCTCAAACTCATTCATAACTTGTATCCATGTTGTTTACCAAATTTGAGCCCTTTAAATTAGAAAATTATGATCATGAAAGCCCTCAAATCAGATCTGGAAATTGCACACTAAAACATTATGTAATTCACTAGTTTAGTTTCACCTAATTAATCTTCAAAGATTGTATTATACTTGAATACCTTTAATAACCCAACATGTGAGCTATCATTTATCTTGTTTTTGACACTTAAAATAAGTTGAAATCATGTTAAAACATCAGAAAACCAGAACACAATGCTCAACTAAAAAACACAGATGTAAATAGTACAAATTTAGCTTCTTTAGACATTCAAGATTGCTTTTTTCAAGTTCATTTAATCTCATCATCTTTCACTAGAATTTCCAGGCATATTCAACTTAAAGTATGTCAAAATCATGTTGAGAAATCAGGAAAATAATTGCAAACCTTCAGCTCTTATATCTGATTTTATCAATAGTCTAACAAAAACAATTTCAATTCCTACTTGCATATTTCTCAAATTCTAGCTTTTGAAACTAACTTCAGCAGGTTTTTTAATTGCATTATAGCATATAAATAACCTCCTGAACTTACCCAAACATAAAACAAGTATAAATGGCTAGTTCCTACATATAGATTAATCGTAATCAAGCAAGTACGCAAACTATACGCAATTGGACAACAACCTAATTTGAAATTAAAGAAAACCTAATCAATTGTGCAATTATCGAATTAATAGGTTTAGACGGTCCCAGGGTGAATTACTCTCTCTTGAGTTATAATTCTTAACCCTAATAGATAATCCCTAATTTAAATTATGGAATTGTGATCTCTCGATTCATAATTGACTTAAAACCTAAATTAGTTCTAAATTGTCTAATAACCTACCAGAAACCTATGCTTTATTACACGATTCTACTAGTTCGATTTAATTCTTTACCTATCAAATTACCTAACTCTCGTTAGCCCAATTTGATTATTTTCACTCGGCTCACCCTCTCAGTTTATTACTAAGTTATTAAGAGCAGAATTAAATCATAATTAAATCGATAAAAAACACAATCAATCAAAATTTATTAATCTCAAAAATCAAAATCCTAAAGGTGAGTATAAACAAAAACTCAACATTCAACACAACCTATTCTCAACACCTATTTCAATTCTATACATGAATAAAATTGAAATAACTGAAAATTATGTCAGGAACGAAATTGTGGAGGCAGCGACAATGAGAAACTACCTGTTTCGAGAACTACATCGTGTTAAACTTCTTCTTCATGTTTCTTTTCCTTTGTCTCCTTCCTCATTCTCTCGATTTCTCTCTAAGGTTTTTCGGAATTGGCTAACGTGAAAGCTCTCTTTTTTATACTCTCCAAGGTTGTTGCATCTAAATCTTGCTAAACTCGACTGTGTAAACCTTTCTGTCACGATCGTGGCTCAACGTGCACGATTTTAGCCTAAATGGAAGCTCTCTATCACGATCGTGCCTCTATGTGCACAATTGTAGTCAACTATGCCACGATCGTGGGCTATGTCTTTGGCCTAAAACTCTTCGCAACTTCTTCGTTCTTCTCCTTTTTCCCTAAAACACTAACAAACACATCAAGGTATCTAAAAAATGTAACAATTAAGGTCACAGACTCATACTAACCCATAAAAAACTTAAACACACGAAATAATGCAATTAAAACCTAAAATACACTCAACACTTAAATTCATACTAAATACATAACAAATTAAACCTTAAAATACAATGCAAATGACAACTATCAATATCCCCACACTTAAACGTTAGTTGTCTTTAAGCAAACAAAACAACAAACATAAAAAACACGAAGCACGCAATGCAAAAATGAGATAATAGCTGCAACTTCATGAAATAAATTTAATCTAGAACACAATCTGACAAGTTATTTCTAATCATTAACCTGCAAAATCCATATCTAAAGGCTTTGAACAAAATATACATGTTAATCAAGATCTAAGTGCTAATTCAATTACCCTTTTCAATTGTACACACACATTAATAATTCTTTGGTCCTTCAGACTCTGTAACTGTTCCTAAGTATACTTTCATAAAAATTCAAGCTTATTACAAGTTCGGTAGGTTTTTATTAAGAACAAACCTTTTTTAATAAAAAACACGGACTTAGTCATTTACTCAGAGGCAAACATTGGTGATGAATGTCGATCCAGTTACTCGACTAAGTCATTTATTAATAGCTTGGTTGAAATAACATTATAGCCTTTTGACGCGAATGCATACATTTGTGATGCGTGTCGATCCGATTACGCAGCTATATCACTTTTTCAACTAGCTATTAGCTCTATTCATAACTTGAAGGCCAGTGGAATAGTGATTTATTTAACAATTTTTTTCCTACCTTAGTGTTTAAGCTACTCATTTCCATGAAAAATACTAGTTAAGATACTTAAGCTAAAAGACCTTAAATTATGAATGAATGAGACAACCTATAGGGTGCTAAATTTACACTAAATCCTACTTAAGTTGTATATTTATCTAAAGACTTCTAATTCACTAATTTTGCGAGCTCATGATTATTTACAACCTAATAGACTATGTTTAAAATTAAATAAATTACACTCTATTTAAGCCATTGGCACATTCAAACAATTCACACAATGCAACCTAATAACTATTATACCATATACAAAATCACACTCAAGGTAAAAAAACACAACCCTCCCCACACCTGAACAACATATTGTCTTCAATGTGAGAAAGGTACACAAACTCACCAGGGGGAATTAAAACACAATATACAAAAAACATAAGAATAAGATACAAAAATGAAAAGAAAAGGTTTAGAACACGAAACTGTTTATGGTGATAGAGGTGGTGATGGCGATAGTGTTGAGATCAAATTCGCTTGACATCGAGAGTATTTCCCTATCTTATAAGTGATTCAAGAGAGCAAAAGAATTAACAATACAACTGTTCCAAATCATTCAAAACTTATTTAAGAATTTAAAACAAACCTAGCTACACAACAATTTAAATCTAACTACAAAATGTGCTAATTTATGGTCATTAGCTTGACCTTCATCCTTTAAAACTCAACCAGGATCAATTATGAGCGGCTTGCTTCCACCCTTTTCATTCAACATCAAATTTGTAGCCTATGAGTAAGCTATAAATTGCAAAATGATCAGAAGGACAATATTGATAAAGTTGAGAAAATCAATTATTTCATCAATGTCCTTCTCATTAACAAACTGTCAATAAAATGGGGAATAACGAAACTCCTTAAATCTTCCATTGAATCCAATAGTTTGTCCTATACGAAGGTGAGTTGCTCTCTTTCTTCCTTAATCACCTTCGTCTCCTGTGCTTCTTTCGCTTCACAAATAGAGACCTTCATCGCTTCTTCAAACTCTATATTTGTTTTCATCTGTTCTTCATCTTCTTGTTCTTTAGAAGATTCAAACACATCAATTATCCTGAATGAGCTACTAACCTTCAGATTTTTAAATACATTGTTCATGTTGAATGTCTCTTTATCATCATCAATCCAAAGGAAAGGGTTCTGCTCATTGACAGCTATCCTAATTTTTTTGATGTTTAAACATGGTGTAATAAGATCTGGCAGATAGTATGAGGGGTTTCCATCCTTTACTTCATCCTTTTTCTTGAGTTCTTGGTCTTCTATAAGGTCAGGATTAGCTTGATTTCTCAATGGTTCTTCTAACTCTACCCCATTCCTAAGTGTAATAGCATGAAATGGCTCTATTGAATTTACTTTCATGATGCGCAGATAGTTTTTCACACTTTGCTTACAAAATTCCCTGGAAAGCTAACCTATGCGAACCTCTAGATTGTGAATAGAAGAGGCATAATCTTCGGTTACTTGCTTAAACTTCTTTTCTAATCTCTTCTGGTTCTTTTCCATGTTTGCTAGCTTATCTATGATTTTGTCCAATTTGGAATCCCACAAATTGGACTCATCTTGCTGAAATTCTGATAGGCCTTGATGTCCTATGTGAGTCCCTACATTGTTAGACTAATAGAAATCAGGGTGGTTTTGCCATCCCGAAGTGTATGATTTCATATAAGAATGATGATTTCCCTGACCAAACTGGAGCTTATTGAAATCTGGAAGAGTCCCATGTTCCTTATAATATACATTATCCATGATTGTTCTTTTTATCTCCTCTTAGCATTCAACTCTTCAGATGTCTCATTCTCACTCTAAGATGTCTTGATGTGTCTTCAGTTTATACCATAATTTTTTAAAAATAATAACAAAAGATAGTGGAAAAGTCTTAAACTAAAGAACTAAACTAATCGTCTCCCTGGCAACGGTGCCAAAAACTTGATCGCAAGGTTACACGCTAAGTTTTAATATTTATTAACCTTAGTAAATTCCGTAAGCACACAGGTTGTTCGCATAGTACCTAAGGTACCGATCCCATGAGGAGGGCTATACTAGTCCGAAAATCTAAGGTCGTATTTTATTCAAAATAAATAAACTAATGCAGAAAAATAAACCAATCAAACAATTAATTTTAAGATTTGAGTTGCAGAAATCTAAATAAGAAAACAAATCACATAAACCAATCCTAAAACCAACTTAGAAACCATCAAGTGAGAGAAAGGGGGTTTTAATATGAAATTAAAAAAAATCTAATCAATTGTGCAATTATCGAATTAATAGGTCTCGACAGTCCTAGGGTGAGTTACTTTCTCTCGAGTTATAATTCTTAACCTTAATTGATAATCCTTAATTTAAACTATAAAATTGTGATCTCTCGATTCACAATTGACCCAAAACCTAAATTAATTCAAAATTGTCTAATAACCTACCAAAAACCTATGCTCGATCTCTTGTTACATAATTCTACCGGTTCGATTTAATTCTTTACCTATCAAATCACCTAACTCTTATTAGCCTAATTTGATTATTTTCACTCGACTCACCCTCTCAGTTTATTGCCAAGTTATTAAGAGCAGAATTAAATTACAATTAAATCGATAAAAAACACAATCAATCAAACTTTATTAATCTTAAAAATCAAAATCCTAAAGGTGAGTATAAACAATAACTCAACATTTAACACAACTTATTCTCAACACCTATTTCAATTTTATACATGAATAAAATTGAAATAACTGCAAAATATGTTGGGAACGGAATTGTGGAGGCAGCGACAGCGGGCAACCACCTATTTTGGGAAGTACGTCATATCAAGCTTCTTCTCCTTATTTCTCTTCCTTTGTCTCCTTCCTCAATCTCTCGATTTCTCTCTAGGGTTTTCCGAAATTGGATAACATAAAAGCTCTCTTTTTCAGACTCTCCAAGGTTGCTGCATCTGTCTCATAATGATGTGTTTATACTTTGGACACTCTAGGTCAAAGTCGAGGTTGAAACGGACCAAAAAATCTTACGAAACTCAAGTTTTTGCTTCAGCCTGATGCAGGCCATGATCGTTGCCAACATCTAAACCTTTCTGTTATGATCGTAGCTCAATATGCATGATTGTGGCCTGAATGGAAGCTCTCTATCATAACCGTGCCTTCATGTGCACGAACGTGACCTAGTTGTTATGGCTTGTCCCTCTCTGTCCCGATCATGGTCTACTGTGTCACGATCGTGGGCTATGTCTTTGGCCTGAAACTCTTCGCAACTTCTCTGTTCTTCGCCGTTTACCCTGAAACACTAACAAACACATCAAGGTATCTAAAAAATATAACAATTAAGCTCAAAGACTCATACTAACCCATAAAAACACTTAAACACCCAAACTAATGCAATTAAAACCTAAATACACACTCAACACTCAAATTCATACTAAATACATAACAAATTAAACCCTAAAACACAATACAAATGACAACTATCAGCTAACTATAGAGACGTTCACCAGCTGAGTTCTCCCTATCTCCCTTTACTAATCTAGAACTGAACCAGCCTAACTCTAAATTTATTAATGTAATTCTTTCCAAGAAGACATCGTTAGCCCCAAGAATTTCAACCAATCACCTGGCGAAATTCCTAAATCATGTGACATTTTAATTAAATCTCAGGCCCTTGATTGATTAACGATTTAGTAGTTACTAGTTAACCAGCTAAACTCAATAGCAATTATGAACTAAAGACAAAGCAATAGCAATCAATTCACATTCAAATATATGAAAAATCTCTAAATTATATAAGAATAAGAATTGTAAATAAATTAGCTTAAACATCGCACAAATACTAAAATACTCGTAATGTTATAATTAAATAAAAAATAATTGTCTCAAATTATCCAAAAAAAGAACTAAACTGAAATTTTAAAACTTTTAAGCAAATTAAATTTGAAGAACTAGATACAAAGAGAGTAAGAGTGAGAGAGACTCATTCTATTGATAGCTCAGACTTAATAGATTGACAATTACTTTGACCCGATAGCTCAAAATGTGAAATCCTCCTCTAAAGGCCTTGACCTAGGTCAATTCCAATGTTTTTGTATTTCTTGTATCACCTAAGCACCTCCTTGCACTAGCCTTCTTCATCAATAGCTCTCAAGTTTTATTTTACTATGAAATTGAAGTGATATGCTTGATCTCCCTTTATTTCCACTACTGTCCTTTCTTTTCGTTGTCTGTCGAGACACCTAAAAGACACACTTAATAAACTTACTCTTAACTCTTCCATTGTGAAGAAATAACGTCAGTTCTTTTGCTCTGTTTATGTTTCGCTTCATTGCTCCATGTATGATTCTTATTCCTCTCCTAGCTTTTGTGTGTTTCTTCTACTTATGTGTTTATATCTTAACTGTTAATATCTTAACTGTTACTTTGCTTCTTTTGTTTCTGCTCATTTTGGACTGTTATTTTGGTATTTATTTTCTCTCCCTTTGCACTGTTATTTTTGTTTCATCTCATCCTAGCTGCTTTGCATCTTTTAGACTCTGCTGTTGTCATTTTGACTATCCTTTGCTAATGATGTGCTACATTTTGGACTTATTTCTGGTTATTTCTTTTGTTATGTGTATGGCTTGCTCCTCTACTTTGTCTTTTTACTCTTTGTGTGTTTGGTTTCTGCTACTGTTGTTCTACTTTGGGTTGTTGTTGTTGTTTTTCTTCTTTTTATTCCCATATGCTAATGTTTTGCTTTACTTCCCATTGCTACCTACGTTATCATTTTGATGCTTTCTCTAATTGCATCAATCCATTAACCTACAATAAAAACATTTTAACTTAGGTTAATTTTTTAGGAAAATTGAGAAGAAATAACTTTAGGCCTTAAATAATAAAATATGAATAATCATGCCCAATATGTAATAAAAATAATTAAATGGACTAAGTTTAGAATAATAAAAGATGTCATATTTTGCATTTATAACTAAGTTAATAAACTGTCATTAACTAACCTAAGCATTTTCCATTCAGTTCACTCTCTCCATTTATTAGTGAAGCATGAAATTACAAAAAATAATCAGAACGCCTAAATGAATTAACAGAAAAACAACTAGATTAACATTGAATCAAGTTTAAATCCCTAACATTATCAACAATCCCAAATCCATCAACATCATTATATCCATCTTACACATTCAAAGAAGAAAAATGACAAAGATGAAAAGGAAATGTTATTTTGATGGGATCAAGATGGCTTGGGAAAGCAGCATTAGCAGAAGCCCTCTCCTCTCTCCTCTTCTTCCTTTTCTCTCTCTTCTTATTCTTTCTTCTTGGAGTTTTCTTAAAATGGTAGAAGTTAAACCTAAAAAATTAGGGTTTTCCCCCTCTTTTGCAGTCTTTTCTAATTAGGGTAAAAACTAGGTTTTAATAGGGCTCAAAAACTCAACAATATCCCTCGAAAGTTGAGTTTAAAAGCCAGTCTACATCTGTTATCATGCAGGCCAGGAACGTGACCCCCTAGGCCACAATTGTGGTACTTGGGATTTTGCTTCTACTAGGCCTATCCATTATGTTTTTTCCACGATCGTGAACCATAGGCCATGATCGTGGACTTGGATCTTCCACCAGGCTTCCTCCAAATGTTGTCCGTTCTTTGCTATCTGATCTTAAAACTAACAAACACATCAAGGCATCTCAAATATAAAAAATTAAAGCTCAACTGCATGCTCTAACCCATATAACGATTAAAACACACATATCTAACCAATTAACATAATTCTAAACCTAAACATACATTAATCAATTAATTAACCACTAAAAATTTACTAAAGCCTATTAAAACATTATGTAACCTAGAGCAATCATTATACTCTCAATTTCAACCTGTACAAAATAGACATTTGAGTAATCAATGTTTGGAGTAGAGAAATTTAAGAAAGTAGTTGTTAAGTTTGAGTTAATTATGCCTGGAACACTAATTGCAAGTGTTACTTAACTAGGGAATGGCAAGCAGGACTTTGAAACTGTCATTAGGAGAAGATCAGGTAGAAAGAAAATGACTCCATTCTTGACCATGGTTAGCCCGTGGCCCGGCCAACTTGGGCCAAAAATGGGCCTGGTTGTGTCAGGCCGGGCGGGTTGGGCCATAATTGCCATGCCTAAATGCTTCCACTAAAAAGCTACTTATAAGAAATATGATTTTATATAATAAGGTACAGGTAGCTAGTATTTTGGAGACCAAAATAAGAAAAAATAGTGACAACTTGCTGAAATATTGTCTAGTTTAATGGAAATAAATCACAAACTACAATGCTCATCCCAATGGTAGGATGACAATCTTCTTTAACTCCACTGTTGTATCTATTTGTCCTATAATTGTTTTTGACTAGATGATTTACCTAGAGATCTCAACTAGGCTTTGCCCTCATCCTATATAAATCTCCTATGTTTATGCAAACAATAACATTTATGAGAGAGCATTACTATGTAATCAAATTAAAGATACTTCAACTTTCATGAACAGTCTATATATTATCATTGGTAACTTTAATTATATTCTTAAATTTGAAGAGGCTAAAAGTCAAAGCTTAACGGGATGTCCTTGTTTAGATTTCAGAAGTTGTATTACAGTGGCACAATTATTTGATATTTCAATTGGGGGTAACTTCTTTACCTAGAACAACAAATAACATGGTATCAATTCCACTAGGAAAAAATTGTATCATAGCATGACAAATACTGAATGGATGTTGAAGTTCCGCAACTATTTCTTGACTTAATAGTGTAGAAACTTATCAAATCATACTCTAGTTCTAACTCAGACTAATGCAGTTAATCCTAGGAATCCATTCAGATTCAATGAATTTTTAGTTGATGTGATAAGCTTTCAAGATGCTATTTGAAAAGCATTAAGAGTAAGGATATTTTGTATTAAGTAGTAATCTTCTTTAGGAAACTGAGTATCATCAGAATGGAAATGAAGATCCTTTTTAAAGACAATATTGGCAAAACACACCACCTATTTAACACTACTAGGGGTCACTTAGATTTTATGCAACAATACATTTACAATAATCCTAAATCTATTCAGTTGTAGGAATCGGAGAAAGTTGCTCTGTAAAATTTTTATAAAGCTTTTTGGTTTGATAATTCTTTGATTAAGTAGAGATTAAGACTAGAATGTTTGAAGAATGGAGATAGAAATACCTCTTTCTTCCATAGACTTGTCATTGCTAGAAGAGCTTTGAATATAATTATTTCACTAGAGTTTAATAACTTTAAGTTAAATTAATAAGCAGAATCGGATGAAAGGGATTTTAAATATTTTTTTAAATTGTTGAATAAGCCTTCTAGAGCTCATTCTTCTATACCCCTACTCAAATAGGTTCTGTAAGGTTGTTTTTCTTCTCAAGAGATTGAATTCCTTTCTTAGCCTGTTACTATATAGGAGATTGAGGTAACAATGCAATCTCTACACCCCTTTAAAGACCCCGATCTTGATGGCTTTAATGTGAATTCTTTCATAGAGACTTGGCCACTCACAAGCAATTTAATGTCAAAAGCTATTATGGAATTCTATAACAAAGGATCACTATTGACATAAATTAATACAACTTACATTGCTCTTATCCCTAAGAGTGGAGAGTTCACTTATTTCTCAAAATTTTGCCCCATCTTTATACAAATTGATCTCTAGAATTATAGCTTAAAGGTTGAGAAAGGTGCTTCCTAACCACTTTCGAGAATCATAAGGTACTTATATCCTTGGGAGGCTAGTTAAGATAATATCTTAATTCTCTAGGAGTTGATAAGAGATTATATAAAAAAGAATGGTAGGGCTAATTGTTACATAAAGATTGATCTTAAGAAGGCCTATGATTGTGTGGATTAGGGCTTCATCAATAATATTCTAGATACTATGGATTTACCAAGTATCACACAATGTATCTCTAATGGTGATAGAAAAGTGAACCTACAAACTTCTTTGTCCAAATTCCATAAGAAAAATTCAATAATAGCTCGTAATGTTTGCTTATAACAAGTAAATATTTCTTTTAAATTTCATAAGTTCTTAAATCACATCAATTTAATATTTATATCAAAATTTTTGCTTAAAACACTAAATATTGTTCAATTTTGACAATATAATGGAATAATATGCCAATTTATTATATTCTCTCCTATTTGAGTTTAATTAATCAGATCTCATACCATAATAACAATTAAAGAACTGAATAATCTAATCAAGTACCTAAAACAGAATAATTCAATCATAAATTCATCACTTAAAAAATCATTAAAACTTATAAAAAAAGTAAGAAAAGATTAGGGTCTCACATCAAGAAATAATAGAATGGTTATGTATCCACCAACGTTAGTGATAAGACATGAGTATTATAATCAATTTAAAATTTCAAAACTAGACAAAATCTTTATTATTTGCTTAATAAATAAGAAATTGCAACAATATTCTTAAAATGAAAATGTCATAGTTATTTTTTGAAAGAATATGAAAAAAATCTAGGATCAATTGGTCTAGTAGAAACTAACAACTTAGGAAAGAAATTCCATTAGTGGTAGAACTAGTAAAAATTATTAAATTTAGAGACAAAAAATATAATAAAAATTTCAAGTTCCTAAAAATTTGAATCTTGATAGAGAGCCTCATATAGGGAGTATAACTTAAGATGATGTTTCTTGAGCTTATTATGAGAAAATGTATGAGGATTAGATTGAATTTGAAGAAAATCTTAAAAGGAAGGTTATTAATTAAAATATGAGAAAGCAATATTAAAAAGAAATCGAAATCAGTTGAATTTATAGAGAAATAACTACTGGAAAAGCTCTTTAGAAAGAGGCTGTTGAATGAATGAGAGAGATATAGTAAACCAAATGGTTATCAAAGTTATAAAGGAAAGATATATAAAGAGAAAAAAATACAATTTGTTGAGCTAAAGAAGGGCTAGTTTTACTAAGAAAATTACAAGTTGAAAAGTTATCCAAAAGGTGAAGTGAGTTAATAAAGGTCTTATAATAATTAACAATAAAAATAAAAATAGAGGTAGAAACTTGTTCGCCGGTCACCGCTAGCTGAAGATAGGTCTCTGATAGAAGAAGTCGAGTCAAAGTATTGAGAAAGTTTTATATATAAAAAAACTCTAAATCCTGTAAATACGCATATCTATCTTGTAGTATCAAAAGGTATCATTCCCATGAGGACTATAAACACCTAAACAACTTGAATAAAAATTTGTTTAAGATACTAAGAATTGATTTGAAATAGAATAAATAGTTAAAATTAAAACAAATAACAACATAAAATGAGTAATCAATTGGATAAGTGAGTTGCCAATGAATTTAAGCTTTACTAAAGTTGAAGACATAAGAACTATGTCTTCCTTATTTTGTTTCTGTAGCACCCGACTCTCGTAAGGCACGTACTTGACATCCTGAGTGATATTCAAGTATGTACCCCGCAAGAGTGGCATACTAGATCTGTCAGTCAAATAAATTCAATATAAAAATTTCCTTTTCATTTGAAACAATGCACACATATTGCGGAAAATCAATAAACAAATCGGGCCCATTTTTATTCATAGACATTTTCATTTACAAGAGTTACAATCATTACATTACGAAATCATTTACATACATAAGGATTACAATCATTTCACAAATCATCCAAATTTCATTATTCATTAGGGCCCATTACAAATACAAAATACTTGTATTCATAAATTATTATTGCATTACAAAATCATTTACAAACATGTCGCATTTGGAAAGTTATTATAAGAAAAAATTAAAAATACAAATGCAAACTCGAATTGATCCCAACCCTTATCTCTTACTCGAATGCAGTGTCTGTACTCCTGTTAGCTTAACGGGGTAACTCTTCTGAACCTGTAAAAAAATTATTTCAAGTTTTGGGTGAGTTTTGCAACCTCGGTGAGTGACCATTCTCGATGGCTCACTCAATCACATAACACATACATTTCATATATCCACATAATTTCACATTCACTTAAAACATATCTCACATTCAGAAATCAGTCAAATTATTCACATCATTCATATCAAATGCATATATAATGCTTATGAGACTCACTTTCAATTTATTATTGTTGTGACTGAGTGCCTATAACTGTCCCGTATCAATTATAAATACCGGGCTCATTAATAACTGTCTCGTATCCGTTAGAGATACCAAGCTCATTTTACATAATGAGTCTTTGGCTCTTATACACTTTCTGAGCTTTAAACTCCTTTTCGGTGGTACTCCGGTCACAACATCGTTTATGTTTCATGCATTCATGTAATGAAATGCATCACATTCTCATTTTTCAGTCAATCAAATGATTGCAGATTCACATTTGGATTACATTTATCATCGAACCTTAGTCCGGCATTTAATATAATTGTTGAGCAACATTTATTCCGTCACATTCACATATAAGTATCACTTCAATAACACATTCATGCATCAAGTCTCGGACCTTCATTGTCCGGCATCAACATAGGCAAATCACATTCATATCAATCATATTCACATTGCATAATAATCATAACCGTAGCCATTCAATGTAGAAATTAAAATAAGAATAAATAATGAAATGAGACCATCTAGGTCGACTCATAGTACATTCTGACTTAGCATTTGCTTCTCAAATCTGGAAATGCCTGGATATAGACATTTTATCCTGCACATCAATATTATGCAATACACACGTTGCACACAAATTAATAATTACACAATCTTAAGTATTCATTTTTGCACAAATGTGTATATGAACTATATACAATGCATGCTCAATGACATCCCCGGGTATATTATCTAAATTCACATCTTATGCTCATTCTTATTTTTAGCATTATTTGCTTTTATAATATCCGATCCTTATTCACTTTTACTATGTAATCATTACTCGTCTCCTTTGAAAGACAATTACAATCATATAAACATCTTTAATTTCCATTATACTCATGCTACTTTGATATCAATAATTCACTCACTAATGTTATTCTAATATTATATGATCATACAATATCCAAATTCTCATTTTTCTTTATAATATCTCCAAAATTCCGGACCTTCGGGTCAATTTTCTATGATCATTATAACCAGAAAATGTAGTAATTTGGCAACACTTTCTTCTAGAAAATTGTTCTCCTATACCTTAAGTATTAAATGATTTACGCTCAAAATACCACAAACTGAGTACATTTGACACTTTGGCTGGGACATGATTATGTTGTCAAATTGTACAACCTCATATCTCTCAACTCCAATATCCAAAAATTACAAACTTAATACCAATTGAAATCTAAGAGAATAATTTACAACTTTTGTGAAGACATCTTTATCTAATTCGGTCTCTATCATTACAGTTTATTCAACAACAACAGGACATGATTTCTATCTCGAGTAGTACTATAGTCTTAGTCAAGGATTGATTTCAAGCCATATTTTAAAATGCTCAGAGATAGAATTAAAATTTCATTTCTTCAGACCAACTGTAGCCCTATGTCTCTAGTTTACTTCAAATCAAGAATCATTCTATTTGGATAACTACAGAACAACTTATGGCTAACTTACAGATGCATAATCAATGGAGAATGTCACAGCTAACATTTTTCCAACACTCTTAAAACACCATTTACTCAATTTAATCCAACATTATATCATTTCATAATCTATTACCCATCAAAACAAAAAGAACAAGACATGAATCTATCCCCATCTCTCATCCACGGTTTCACATATACCCATTCTCATTTTATGAACATCTAACTCTTAACTATCATTAAAATATGTTTCATTCATCAATTCAAGAAGAGTAATGCTTATACTTACTTGATTTACCCAAAGCTTCTTTAATCACCATGAAACCCTAGCTTCTCCAACATGCACGATCCTCATCTTACCAAAGTAGAATAGGTGGGTGTTTTATCAAGAAGAAAAGATAGAAAGAAGCTAGTGATGGAAAGGTTCATCTTTGATGGTTAGAGGAGAGAGTTTCGTGGGAAGGAGAGGAAGATAAAGAAAATGAAGAAGATTTGAGCATTTCGTGGGAGTAAAAATGAAAGACAAGGAAGACGGTCATTCCAAAGAGTAAAGTGTCGTGAATGACAAATGAAAGGCCAAAAAATGGTCTTTAATGTGGGTAAAAAAAAAGTCGTGAGTGGATGCCACTTGTCACGTTTTTGTGGTCTCCAATTGGCTCTTTTAAAAAGCTAATCCGTTTGTCTCCAACTTTCAACCCAATTTTCAATGACACTTATCAATAAATCTTAATTTCACATATTAAAATTTCCACTGACATTTGACAATTATTTCTATCACTATTAATCAATTGTTCTATCACTTGGCATTTTTTTAGTCCAAAAATACCCTTAAATTCCAAAAAATCCTTTAATTTTTTCCAAAATTCTAAATAAATGCTTATACTCTCAAAAATCAAATTTCAATACAAATAATTCACAATTCCAATTATAATCACATTTATAGAATAATTATACCCGAAAATGTCAATGAATGCATGTACAGTCATTTTAATATTTGCAAAAATTCAAATTCATATGCGTGTATGCTAACATTATGCATGAGCATGAAAATGCAATTTTCTTAATCTCTCCTTGATCTCACATGTACCGTATTTTAGGGTCCTAACCCTTAGTATGGGAACAGGATGATACATTTCTCCCCATTTAATAAATTTCGTCCTCGAAATTTTTATCTGATTGATCAAAAACGCAGTGGTATTGTTTCCTCATATACTCCTCTCTTTCCTATTTGGCTTCATCGCTTGATTAATTTCTTCCATTTGACTATATTCAATGGAATCAATCGATCTTTCAGTTACTTATTCAGAGACCACACTATCTTAACTCTTTCCTCAATATATTTCAGTTTGCTCATAATTTCACTTCTGGTATCAATAACATATATATCGGATCGTAACGATATTTCCTAAACATATCCATATAACACTGTGTGAATTTGAAACATCTTTTACTGATAATACTAACTCATAAGTCAATGGCCCTATCCTCAATAACTTCATATGGACCAATACAATTCGAGCTTAGTTTATTCTTTTTCCTAATCTGAGCACACCTTTTTCTCAATCTAAGCACACCTTTGCAAGGTGATACTTTCAGAGACATTTCATCTTTTGCTTGATAATTCACATTTCTTTAGCGTTAATACACTTAATTCATATGTCTATCTCACTATATTTCATATGTCCGGTGTTGATCCACCTAACTCATTCATCTTTCTTGAATCACTTAATTTCTAACATAGATCAATTTCACTTATCAGTAACATCTCCAATCAATTATGGCCTTCAACTATTTTAGGCCTTATTCATCCAAATATAAAGGCGGACGAATTTTTCTGTCGTCTAACGTCGTATATGGTATTCTAATGATATCACTGTGATAATAATTGTTATCCTTAAAGTCAATTAAAAATATACATTGATTTCATGTTTCTATGAACTCCAAAATATAAGCTTTAAGCATATCTCCAACAGTTAAGACTGCTGGCAACTCATATATGCAGTCACTTGCTTCTAGATCCTTAGCCATTAAGTACTAGTTCGTCCTATTCCTACTAGGATGTATAGCCTAGGTTTTTCTTAGTGCTTTCTCTAATAATCTCTTTGCTCAATCATCATTATCAGGTACATATACTTCTTATTTCAATCACAAGAATCATTTTCCAATTCAAACTCGAAATTCATATTCATTTTCAAATCCTCAATAAGATTCACAATTTTGGATTCTCACTTCGGGCTTTATCAATCTTTTTATGTGAAACTGATCTTAAATTTCAATGAAGCCAATACTACTTCATTTTGCCCTAAAATCAACTCGACATTCTATTCTCTTTATTACGTTAGGTTTGGTAACCACAATATCTGAATTTGTACCATTCTGTTATTGAATTTTATGTTTAAGCATCAGATACAACACTATCTTTACCAAATAATACTAATTTGTATCACCATAATCTTTCAATAATTTTATCCATTGTCTCTGTCTTATATTCAATTCTTTTAAACTCAATAAGTGCCTCAAACTTTAATGATCTATACATTTTTATATGTCCAAAATGTTTCACTATACGTATTATGTCTTCAAGCTCTCAAACAATCACTATTACAGTACACTCAAAATCTTGTATCAAATAATCAACTTATGAGACTTGAATTGTCTCAATGGATAAGAAATCACTTTATTATGCTTCATTAAATTGCATTCGAATCCTTGGTGTGAGATATCATTGTATACTTCAAAATCTCCAAATTCAAACGATATAATTACCATCGGTCTTATAATTCCTCAAATTCTCTTTACATTAATAACTCATACGATTTACACATTTTTCCTCAGACATTTTTGTCAAAGGGCTAAGATTAATAAAAACTCCTTAACAATCTCTAGTGGTATCCAATATACAACTAGTTCTAGAGAACTCCAAATCTCTTATACATATTACTTGGAGTTTCTCACTTCATCATTACCTCAATTTTCTTTAGGTCTCCCAATATGCCATGTTCAAATACTATATGAACCAACATTTTATTTAATCAAGCTAAGATTTACTCTTATTAAACTTGGCATCCAAAATTTTATTCCTTCATGATACGTAAGATTTCCTCAAGTATTCAAAATATTCTTCTCCATTTTTCGAACACATTTTATATATCGTCTATGATTATTGTCACTAATTAATCCTATTTTGCTTATATCGCTTTAATCTTCAATACCATAATACTGTCAAAGGCATTTTTTAACTCAAACAGATATAGCCAAAACTCCATGTGCCTATGATTAGTTCTCATAATTCCTCAAGTAACTAATTCCTCAATGAGGTAATAATCACATGTTATTTTTGGTTTCCCAATTGACTTCTTTTCTCGAATGATTTTCTCTATTCATTCGATTTCCTCTAATTTCACATCTACTTATTCTAATGTCTATTCATTCATACTAGTTTCTCCACACATTTTAATTTATTTGCTATCTTAACTTCTTGTGTTGGTAACACATTCATCAGATCGAATTTGTATCTCCCGAAAATATTTAAACAGAACATAATGTGGACCTATATTCTCCTCAAACTAACAAGAATGTCACCTCAAATCCAAAAATCCATTCACGTAGTTAGATACTTTACATCAAACAAAATGCATACACTCTCAGTAGCATATTCTACCTCTTAAGCCTAAGTCTCAGTTAGAAACGAGACTCCAATATTCACTTTTGATTCATTGTAGATTCATTTCTAATTTATTCCTTCATCGATCATTATTAAAATAAACTATCTAGTCTACTTAACCTAATTCGGTGAAATTCTTCTTCCAAGGAAGAATTCATGCTACATTCATCTATACTGTTCATATAATCCTTATCAATCCGCTATTATCATCATTACATTATCAACCATTCTTAATACCTCAAGAAGACCCATTTCTATCATTCTTACTAGGTCATAAAGTTCTAGTTACCAAATCTCAATGAAGTAGTAGACATGATTATTGCCACATATACTTAAGTGTGTATCATCAAGCTCATTCCATTCTATCCCAAGATTTATTTCTGTCAATTCTCCTGTTTATATATATTACACTAATGATACTTGATTTCAATTGATCCTAGATAATATTTCTCTCTTTATTCTTGCCCACAATCGTGACATAAACCTAATTTTTTTAGTCCACCATCGTTCCTTGCACTTTCTTTGTCGAAATAACACACATAATAACATCAAATTTACTCCAATTTTTCCAAAATCTACCTCTTCTGATGCTACCTCATTTCATAATAAGTCTTCGACCATATTGAGTGCATCAACTCTTCTTATTTGATTCGTCATCTTTTTCTTTATCTCATTCATACATAAAATCCTATCTTATATGCATTTCTAACTTTCTCCTTACTGCACGTCATTCATCCCATGAAAAGTCATTTATGTCTATTTCATTCCCCTTTTATTCCTTCCTTATTTCTATCTCATTTCCTATTGTCATTCATTTCATCTTCCATATGTATATCCTCAATCCATTCAAAATTATAGATGCAAAATCATTATGAAATTCTAATCTCAATGTAACATACATATTTTTATGCTAAATCATAACTCTTATCACATTTATCCAACATTCATTTCAAATCCAAGTTTAACCTCCCCAGGTCATAGAAAATTTTATTTTCTTTCAACTTGGCTTGTACACTTTAAATCTCTTCATTCATATTTATATCACTTCTTTCCTTAATCAATCAACGACAATGTATTCACATCTATATCACATTCGAGGATATATTACCGTAGTATAATATTGATGTCGTATTCCATAATACATCCACCAATAAAATTGTGTTATATCTTTATCTTTCAAATCTAACCATATACTATTTATCATTTCTAATTATTCCCAAATTTTCGTTTTCTCATTTTCTGACAGATCATCATTTTTCTCACTATTTTTATTTTCTCAAGCTCTTAACAAATGCTTATGCTTGTGACTTATGTAAATGTGACTCAGGTTAGGGATCAGTTGCTACTGCCTCCTATGACACGTCTAAAATACATGTAACTTGACACATCTTTCAGGAAAAAAGGCCCATGTAAGATACTAAATTTAGGCTCTGATACCAAATTGTAGCACCTGACTCTCACAAGGCACGTACCTGACATCTTGAGTGATATTTGAGTACGTACCCCGCAAAGGTGGTATGCTAGATTATTCAGTCAAACAAATTCAATATAAAAATTTCTTTTTCTTTTGAAACAATGTAAGCATATTGCGGAAAATTAATAAGCAAATCGGGCCTATTTTTATTCATAGACATTTTCATTTATAAGAGTTACAATCATTACATTACGAAATCATTTACATACATAAGAGTTACAATCATTTCACAGATCATCCGAATTTCATTAGTCATTAGGGCCCATTATAGATACAAAATATTTAAATTCATTAATTATTATTTCATTACAAAATCATTTACAAACATTTCCCATTTGGAAAGTTATTATAAGGAAAAATAAAAAAATATAAATGCAGACACGAACTGATCCCGACCCCTATCTCTTACTCGAACGTAGTGTCTGTAATCCCGTTATCTTAACCGGGTAACTCTTCTGAACCTGAAAAAAATTATTGCAAGTTTTGGGTGAGTTTTGCAAACTCAGTGGGTGACCATCCTCGAGGGCTCACTTAATCACATAACACATATAGTTCACATATCCACATAATTTCACATTCACTTGAAACATATCTTACATTCAGAAATCAGTCAAATTATTCACATCATTCATATCAAATGCATATGTAATGCTTATGAGACTCACTTTCAATTTGTTATTGTTGTGACCGAGTGCTTATAACTATCCCGTATCTATTGTGGATACCGGGCTCATTAATAACTATCCTGTATCCGTTGGAGATACCAGGCTCATTTTACATAGTGAGCCTTTGGCTCTTATACACTTTCTGAGCTTTAAGCTCCTTTTCGGTGGTACTCTGGTCACAAAATCCTTTATGTTTCATGCATTCATGTAATGAAATGCATCACATTCTCATATTTTCACTCAATCACATGATTGTAGATTCACATTCGGATCACATTTTTCATCGAACCTTAGTCTGGCATTCAATATAATTGTTGAGCAACATTTATTCCGTCACATTCACATACAAGTAGCATTTCAATATCACATTCATGAATCAAGTCTCAGACCTTCATTGTCCGGCATCAACATAGGCAAATCACATTCATATCAATCATATTCACATTGCATAATAATCATAACC
>JANQBM010000007.1:7732933-7742968 GCA_025594535.1 Erythroxylum domingense
GGTGGGCGTGTCTGTTTCGTTTCATCAGAGGCAAAATGACATCATTTTTTCCTACAAGAAAATGACGTCATTTTTTCTAGTATTTTAATTAACTCTGTAGTTAGAAAACGACATCATTTTCCTCTTAAAGCAAAACGATATCCTTTTATCGATGCACAAAATAATATAAAGATGAACAAAATGACATCGTTAACGACGTCGTTTTATCAGTACACCGAACAATATAAAGATGAACAAAACGACGACATTTTGCAACTAACCAGCGAGCAATCCATAGGCCACGGCCCAGCCTCGTGGCCTATGATTCACGAGCCATATCTAACCAGCCCATGGCCTGGTTTGACCAGGCCAAACCTATTAACCACAGGCCAAGCCGGTTCTGCCATGCCTAGTAGTAACTAATGGTTTCAAATCATTTGGGATACAATACTTTTGATGTGTCTCTGATTGGTGTCAAATTATTAGGGATAACATAACCTAGGTTAATTGACCTGAGCTTTTGTAGTTGTTGCCTTGATTAATCTGTTTTCCTAATTCATAATACATCTATCCAATTAAATCTAGATAACTTATCCTAGGTTGTTCGACAACTAGGTTTAATTAATAAGCACCTCTTAATTAAACACGACTTAAGGAAAAACTGGGATTAATAGAGCTTATCATTAACCTACGATTTATAGTTTCTATGAGAGGTGTGAGAATAATAATTCAATGAAGTATGTTTGATTGTGTGTAGGTTAAGATTGAACCAATGATCAAGTCCCTAATGCATTAATCACTTTTCATCATTTTTAATATTTTCTTTAATTTGTTTTAATTAGTTTAGCTTCATTTTATTTTATTATTTGAACTCAAACCAACCCTCCCTTCCCATAACCTAAACACCGATTCTTTTCATTACAAAAGCTAACCGAACACTCTCTCTGGAATCGACTTAGACTCACCACTGCTATAGTTGTACGTCTAATTATTTTAAGTAGTGTTACGATGTACTACGTCATGTTTTCGTACTCTTTTTTAAAGCAAAGTACGTCATGCCATAAGACCTTTTAACTTGGTGAATTAAAGAGGTTTATGCAAGATCTTACTAAGAAGCTCTTAGTAGGATTTCTAGTCCAAATCACTCTATCCTCTCTTTCTTGATTAGGACTGTATATGGGGAAGAGATGGAAGATAGTATTTAAAATCCTTGTTAGGCATATCAATTAAACTAAAACCCTTGTTAGGCATATCAATTGATCGTTTAGGATAGCTACACCAACCTTAGAATCCTTTGGGAGGGCATGCTAGAAGGAGTTAAAATTTGGTAAAAGATGAATGGGTCTTTGGTTGTGCTAATTATCAAACCAGAAATTGGTTTGTTCCCCGTTGCTAATTATGTGTTTGATTTCCATCCTTCTTAGGCTCAAAATATACTTTGTGGCTAAAGAGGAGTTGGACAGAGGCTTCATTGCCTAGAAGTTTGCATCTTTTGTATATTCTTCATTCATCCACTTTACCCACAAGGCTTACTTCTTATTGTATATACCCTTTATCCTTTTTTGCCATTAGTGCCTTACTTATAGCTCTTAGATATTTTAGTCCAAATCCTCCCTACCTTTTAGGTGTAGAGTTAAGGCCGTTTGACTTTAGGAAAAGCCTTCAAGCTAGCCATTCCACTCTATAGAAAGTTCCTGAATACCCTCTTTATGTATTTTATGATTATGATTGGGATGGTAACATTAGAGCTCCTGTAAACATGCATTCCATTGAGAATAGGTTGGATCAACTGAATTCTAACCGCATAGGAAAGTTTTCTAGAACTTCAACTTGAGATTCTTCTTGTGATTGAATCAGAAAGAGGTTTACGATCTTAGTAGGAGATTCTTGAGGATGAGATAGGTAGTCCCATACAAAATCGATTTGAGGAGACTACAACAGCAGGAATCCATCAATTTTTCGATTTGAAGAGGCAACACCGATAGAGAATAAAGAAATTAGAATAAGAAACCTTGAGAGGTAGAAAACAATTTCCTTTTATCTTTTTACTTTACTCGATTGCTAACACTTTTCAATTTAACTTACCACATATTGTCTTTATTTTGGTGCCAGACAAGATTTGTAAGTTCACTTCGTGAAAATTCTATATGTATTTTCTAAGGTTACTTGGAAATAAATATAATTTAATTTGAAAATTGGAAGGTGTCCGAAGAAACAACAAAGATGAAGAAAACAAAACAGTAAACGATTCAGAAGTTGGAAATTGACGCTGAAAAAAGTGACCCAATTCCAATTTAAAATGTAGTTTAATCTGTAAAAAGGCCTTGAATTCAAGTGTAACGTACTAGTGACCTTTGATTTTGGACCCGCCATAGGTTTTCAAGCTTATTCTTAGTCCTTCTGAATCTTCATTAACCGAGCTGTTTGGAGCTGGCAGGGTTTTTCTCAAAAATCTCTGCTCTTTACCTCAATCTTCACCGAAATCCTTAGCGCTGGCAAAATTATCCTGGAAACTGCCTCTTTTTCACTCTAAATTTCCTTTACCGTTCACTTTTGTCCGCCAAAATAACTCAAGGCCAAAGTTCATTTCAACAATCCCATTATCATGGGCAGAAGGTGACGAAGAACAAGAACAATACCAAGAACGATCCAAAAATGTGAAAACAAACCTGGGGGGATTTGTTTCCCTCTCAGACCACCCAAACCCCGAAGTCTCCTGTTTTTATCAAAAGGGTTTCTCGCAAATCACCAAAGAAGTCACTGGGAAAGCCTTGCATGCCCTTTGCATTAAGGGTTTAATAAAGCTAAATGTGTTCTACATCAACACTTTAATTAGCATGTACTCGAAGTTTGACCAACCTTACCATGCTCTCTACGTGTTTGACAAAATGGATGAAAGAAATGAGGCTTCGTGGAGTAATATGATGTCTGGGCTTGTTCGTGTTGGTTTGTATCATGAGTCGGTTGGTTTGTTTAACGAAATGCGGGGATTTGGCATCAGTCCTACTGGCTTTGCGGTTGCTAGTTTGATTACTGCTTGTGAACGGTCAAAGTTTATGGTCTCTGAAGGGACTCAGGTTCATAATTTTATTGTTAAATCGGGTCTTTTGTGTGATGTGTTTGTGGGCACTTCACTTCTGCATTTTTATGGGAGTTATGGGTCAGTATACAATGCTAATAAAATCTTTGAGGAGATGCCTCACAAGAATGTTGTTTCGTGGACTGCATTAATGATTGCATGTTTACATCAGGGAGATCCAGGTGACGTAATGAGGATATTCAACCGTATGAAATGTGAAGGAGTCAGTTGCAACGCTAATACATTTGCTGCTGTTTTTTGTTCTTGTGGGCTATTTGAGGTCGAATCAATGGGCCATCAGGCGCTTGCTCAAGTCGTTAAGTTTGGTTTGGAAACTAATGTTTCTGTCGCTAACTCTCTCATATCGATGTTTGGAAGTCTTGGTAGCTTGAGTGATGCTTGCTCTGTTTTCAATGGCATGAAAGAACGTGACACAATCTCATGGAACTCAATAATATCTGCACATGTACATGATGGTCATTGTGAAGAATCCCTCAGATGTTTTCATTTGATGCGTCATGTTCATAACGAAATAGATGGTACTACACTTTCAACTCTATTATCTGGTTCTGGAACTATTATTAATCTAAAGTGGGGCAGAGGAATTCACTGTCTTGTTGTGAAACTTGGATATGATTTAGATATTTGTGTGTGCAATACTCTTATATGCATGTATTCTGATGCTGGAAAGTCTGAAGATGCAGAATCAGTATTTCAGTTGATGGGGGATAGGGATCTGATTTCATGGAATTCAATGATAGCCTGCCATGCTCAGGATGGAAATTGCTTAGATGCCCTAAAAGTATTTTTCAAAATTTTTCATTCAAGAAAAACTCCAAACTTTGTGACTTTTACAAGTGCAATATCTGCTTGTTTAGGCCCTGAATTTGCTACCGAAGGAAGGAGTCTTCACGCATTTGTAATTCTTAGAGGCCTACATGACAATCTGATTGTTGGAAATGCATTGATTACGATGTATGCAAAATGTGGGATGATGGTTGAAGCGCAAAAAGTATTTGAGTCAATGACAAAAAAAAATGAAGTAACTTGGAATGCACTGATTGGTGGTTATGCAGATAACAATGAACAGGAGGATGCAGTTAAAGCCTTTAAATTGATGAGAATAGAAGGTGTAACTGTTGACTACATCACACTTGCCCATGTAGTTGGTGCATGCAAGTGTCCGAATGCTCTGATGAAGCATGGGATGCCCCTTCATGCTTATGTAGTCCTGACAGGATTTGAATCAGACATGTATGTTCACAATTCACTTATCAAAATGTATGCTCACTGTGGCAGTCTTAATAATAGTAGATGCATCTTTAATGCTGTAACTAATAGAACTCCTATTACATGGAATACATTTATAGCTGCCAATGCTCAGCATGGCCATGAAGAGGAGGCTTTGAAACTTCTCCTGGAGATGAGACATGGAGGAGTAGACTTGGACCAGTATAGCGTATCTGAATGCCTTGGTGCTACAGCTAAGTTGGCAATATTGGAGGAAGGCCAGCAACTTCATAGCCTGGCAGTGAAGCTTGGTTTAGACTCTAACCATTTTGTTAGAAATGCCACAATGGACATGTATGGGAAATGTGGAGAAATAGATGATGTCTTGAGAATCATTCCCAATCCAATCGAAAGGTCACGATTATCATGGAACATATTAATATCTTCTTATGCTAGACTTGGTTATTTTGAAAAGGCTAAAGAGACTTTTCAGGACATGCTAGAACTAGGAGTGAAACCAGACCATGTTACCTTTGTTTCGTTGCTTTCTGCATGTAGTCATGGTGGTTTAGTGGAGGAAGGTTTGGCATACTTTCATTCAATGATGAAGGAATTTGGTGTTCCAGCTGGAATAGAGCACTGTGTGTGCATTGTTGATCTTCTCGGACGATCTGGAAGATTTCGAGAGGCTGAATCTTTTATCCAAAAAATGCCAGTTCCACCAACTGATCTTGTTTGGCGGAGTTTACTTGCTGCATGTAAAACCCACAGAAATCATGATCTTGGTAGAAAAGCTGCTGAAAATCTATTCAAAATTGACTCCTTAGATGATTCTGCTTATGTTCTTTACTCAAATGTATGTGCCACCACTGGGAGATGGGAAGATGTAGCGACTGTCAGGAGGCAAATGGAATCAAATAACATTAAAAAAAAACCTGCAAGCAGTTGGGTCAAGTTGAAGGATAATTTGAGTTCATTTGGAATGGGTGACCGATCCCACCCACAGACCAGTGAGATATACTCAAAACTGGCAGAGCTGAAAAAGATGATTAAAGAGGCTGGTTATGTCCCTGATACAAGCTATGCTCTGCATGATACTGACGAAGAACAAAAAGAACAAAACCTTTGGACCCATAGTGAGAGACTTGCCCTTGCATTTGGCTTGATCAACACTCCAGAAAAAGCAACCATAAAAGTTTTCAAGAATCTGCGTGTTTGTGGTGACTGTCATTCTGTTTACAAGTTAGTTTGTGGGATCCTCCAGCGTCAAATCATCTTAAGGGACCCTTATCGATTTCACCATTTTAATGGTGGTAAGTGTTCTTGCAATGACTATTGGTGATAAAGCTATCTGTCTGGCTTATATCACAGGTATTACTCTGTCTCCCTCTCTGACACACCCACGCCACCACCCACACAACTTCTTTAAAACACAAAGTTATTAAATAGTTGGACTTATGTTCCTTTTAATTAGGTTTACGATTATTTGAATTCAGATTGGCCATAGAAAATTTGCATTGTGGTTTTCAGATCAAAACAGCTAGTAATGAATGGAATTTTTGGAATATTTTGTAACTTTTCTGTATTCCAGGAAAGCACTATTGGCGACGTTTCTTTTGGAATTTAATGATTTTGTTTGTGCCTTTTCATCTTTATGCACGTTTGAATGGTACAAGATCTGCCAATGGAGAATAGAAGGGGAATAAGAGCTGCTGAAGAGAACAGGGGCCTCCAGGAGGGTGAGCTTGCAGTAGATGCCAGGTGAACAAACGATAGATGGAACAGAAGCACATGGTTTAGGTCAAACAAGTGAAAGGAGAGACTTTCGGTTTGAAATCTAACGTCGATAGAAGAAGGAATAAAGATTGAGTTCAAGATCGAAGGTTGACTATGATATCATATGAAAGCAGAGGTAAAAGTGGGAGAAAAAACATAAGAGGTTTATCATTGTTCGCTATCAATGCCATGTCTACAGAAACAAAGTCATTAGGGCTACATTTTTATTGGAAGACTGGTGTATCTATTACATAATACACGAGTCTCTATTTAGAAGGAGTATACATATTTCATAGTAACTATATAAATTGTCATATTGACAAAGATCTTCGACGATATCTTTAATGGTGAAGTTGTACCAAATTGTGTTCCCACTTAGCTCCTAATTACACGTTATTTTGGAGGTAAAAGTAACTGAATATGAAGGTTAAATGCTCACTAATTTCATTTATGTACTTGTAGAAATTTTGACTATTGTTCTTTCCTTTAATTGTATTACAGTGCAATTGGCTGCTCATGTTGATACTATTTTTCTGCTATTAGTCACTATTTGATTTCTGGCTACTGCTTCCCTAATGTTTAGCTCTTTCCTCTTTTGGATATCACTGGTGCTGTTCCACTGCAAATGCTACTAGCTTTTTGAATTGTTACTGTTTTAACTTGCCTCTTTAATATTGCTGTAGCAGTTCATATGACTGAGTAAACTCCTTTTGCTTGTGGTATAATTCAGATGCCAGCTTCAATGTCAAAAGTCCGACGAGGTTTTATCGTGCTAAGAATACCTGGCGGCTAAAAGTAAAGAAATTGCTGAGGAATGATTTAATGGTGATCAATGAGGATAACCTAAAGCTTATGAGGCTACTGGGAGGTTTAAGTTGATTATCAATTTAGAACTCTGTATTTGTAGTTGTTCAAGAAACTGCTGATCCTAACTTGCCTAGGCGTACAATCAAGGTAAACAAATTTTGAATCCTGAAAGCGAACCTCAAATACTTTTTAGTGTATTAACTGATGCAAAAATTTGTGAAGGATTATTGATCTTATTTATCTTAAACATTTCCATATTTAATTATGACGCAGTTTCCGTCACTAATTAGATTTTTAGCTTCATGTCCTGATTATGTGATCAAACTCCGTACATTTTATCCTCATTATAGGCTTTCAGGTTCTATGTTTAAACTCTTTACATCGTAAATATCACATCTATGTTTGCTATTTTGTTTTTGCAGGGACAGGCATCATCTATTCTAAATAGTTGTGTTAGATTGACATTGTTGTAGAAGAATTTGATATGGATACAAGAAATAAAGCAAGTAGAAGATAAAATTGGGAAGTGGCGCTAAACTAGAGGGAGCCAAAAGAAGTTTTGTTGTAATAATCTATATGATTCCAAACGATTTGAAAGATTTGCATGTGACTTTAAACCTCTTGGTAAATCTCCTTGTCATTTTTCCATTGCAGATGCATGCATTACTTACTGGATTCAAACTACGAAATATAGAAACAAAGCCTAGTTGAAAGTTAAGGTATCACTTTCACTTGGTATATGTTAGTAAAATGGAAAACAGCAATACTTGATATTTCTAAAAGTCTTAGTTAAATTAGGTTATACTCGTCTCTTCTTTTTGCTTTTGTTTTTTGTTTTTCATATTGTTGATAATTAACTATGCTGGGAATGATAACTTTGATCTAAGATACTTTTATGTTGAAGATTTAGAAGTTCTAATATTTCATCTTGTGAACATTATTTATTTTGGTAAGCTTCTTTTTTGCATTAAAAAATGTTATGTAAGAATATCTTGTATTGTAGAAAATACGAAAACTTTGATTCCAAGATTTCTCAACTTAAGAACTCGAGCAAGAGAGCTTGGAGTTAAGTTTTGGAGGACTCCACTCCTTTCCTGAAGCAATAGTATTGTCCTACCAAACTTGCTTAAGGTAAGATTGTACTGGTGCCATCAATTCATGTCTTCAAGGAAGGAACATCAAAATGGGACGTAACTCTACTTGGTTTCTTCTTAGGCAAAGGACCTTCATTTTTAATTAACATTAATGGAAACAAAATGGATTTAGAGAAGTACTTGATAATGTAGACAATTTCTTCCTATTTAGATTTGAGATTGCTTCTTAAGCTCAAAGATAACTGAAGCAGGCCTTTGGCACCTCAACTCTAAGCAACTATTCTTACAAAAGTGAAAGCTTGGGGTGCAATTATACAATCTCTTTGGATAATATCCATAATATTCTTCTAGAATATTGGACTATCAATGGATTTAACCATTTGACAAGTTTTGTTAGCAAGCCATTGTGCCTTAATGAATACTGCACGTATAAAGAGGGTGAGCTGTTCCAAACTCTATGTACTCACTAACCTTCAACAATTACTTCCTCATGAGACTCCTCTTTTAATTTTAGATGAGAATAATATGTTTGAGAATGTGATCTCAATAACCTACTCTTGGGGACCGAAAATGAATCACTAGAAGGGAACATGGAAGCCAACAGCAAGAAAATTCCTAATTGGGGAATATAACGAGTTTACGCAAAATGATTCAAAGGAGATAGATGGAACATAGTAAGGAGAATTGATCAACTCTACAGAGGATCAAGCTTCTATTGTAAGAGGTCATTTAGAGGGCATTCCTAGTGACTTCCAATTGGATAGAGGCGAAGCAAATATACAAAGTATGGAAAGACATAATATGGCACTCCTATATAAAGTTACATTAACTGAAGAGAAACAATTGGATACTTAACTATGATAGATCATGGTATTACTGGCAAAGTGTATTTTAAGTCTTCAAAGTTTTGGAATATTGCTAAAAGAAACACTTTTGGTACAAATTGATGCCAATATAAATACATGGGCAGGTTACCTTTTAGTTTTATTTCATAATTAGTCTGCTTACAGAAGGTGCCTTATATAGGCGGAGAAAGAAGAACTGACCTAAAACCGAAAGAATTGGTTAAAGAAAAAGTTAGAAGTAAGAAATGACATAACGAAAAGTAAACAGTAAAAGTTAAAAAGAAAGAGTAGTCGGTGGCCGACACAATGACCGACAAAAACTATAAAGACTACATTATTAAATGATAGAAATAATAATAATAATGCTTCACACTTTATTCTTCAATAATTGCTTCCTCGGATGCTGCTTCGTTGATTGCTGTTGACTGTGAAGGGCAGTAAATACATTTGTGTTGAGGATGAGTCCTTACTCGTTGACATAGTGCATATTTCCACTAGGCTGATAATTCGGAGAAAACTCCATCAATGGTTGAGAATGGCTGTTCGAATTGTCGTACTATTTGAAATGCTTATGGAGTGATAGGAGACTTGTATGATGATGTCTTGAGTACATTGATTCCTTTGTAATTTACCTTGATTAGTGATTCTGCATTGATTCTTAGACATTGTTGATACACACCTTCAAAACAATGGAGATTAAAATGATTAATGAGTTCTCATGTAAAGTCATGCTTCGGTGGATCATCAATTGGAGGATACATGCCGTTGCTTACTTCAATTTGTACAAAAGCAATTCTGGATACTTTAATCTCTGCATCTTTGATATTATCTGATTCCTTGAAGATGGGGTAACTACTTAATACTTTGTATTCTAGTGTTAATAAAGTTATAGCTATTTTCAATATAACATACTATAACGCTACGTTTGATTGCTGTCTCCAGTATCTAGAGACGGGACAGAACAGGACGGAACGAAACAAAAGCTGGAGATAGTGAGGTGTTTGGTTGTGGTGGACAGAACAGAAATTTCTGTCTCCGTCTGGAGGACAGAATGTGTTTGGTTGCAGCGGACAGAACGAAAAAATGGTGACAATGACAAAAATACCCCCGGTCCTTAATATGATTAAAAATATGTAATTAATGAACAATTTGATGAAGAACTATGTGTGATAGTTGAAAAAAGTTAACAAATAATAACAATTACAAATATTAATTCACAAAAATA
>JANQBM010000007.1:7743068-7756265 GCA_025594535.1 Erythroxylum domingense
TTAAGATATTTTAATTTATATTAATTCATTACAATTTTTATTTAATTATTTATATCTAATTAAATATATATTATTAACAAATTGTAAGACGATTATAATTTAAATATAATGGAAATATATATTTTAAAAAAAATTTAATAAAAATTTTACCGACGAAACTATGCAATATGTCCGTCGGTAAATGACTAAATACAATACCGACAGAACGCAGTTTCCGTCGGTAATATTGACTAATTTATCGACGGACAATCTGACCATCGGTAATTTTACCGACTGTATTAGAAACATTTCGATGCTAAATTTACATGCGGGTAAGCCACCGGTCGGTACATTTAGCGACGGAATAAATCGGACCGTCGGTAATTTTTTCGTTGATTGTACCGACGGGTTGTCTTTTCGGTCGGTAATTTTACCGACGGTATGCAAACGCTCCGTCGGTAAATTTAGCTACGGCCGAATCTCCGATGTTTTTGACCGTCGGTAATTTGGTATACCAATGAAATATTTGTCAATTCCGTCGGTAATTTCTGTCTGTAATTCACTATTTTCTTGTAGCGTAATAATTACAGCCACAAGCTCAATGGGACTGAAACTCTCCCAGCTCAACTCATCTTGATTGAAGAAAGCCTCAAAAATAGCCAGATGCTAGATTATTGTGACCCTCTTTGGACGTGAGAAGATTAGGTAGCAAGCTAGCTAAACACAACCTCATATACGAATGTGTATCAGTCGGCATTTCTCTTAAAAAATGATCTCTTGCTCAAGCTAGATATAAACCGTACCATAATTTAACAGAACCATGAGAAAGACGGTATTCTTATAATTTAGAAGTCTTAAGATCTAGCAATAAAAAGACCATCATGTAAAAGACGGTGTGCTCGTAATTTAGAGGACTCGGAAAACTTCTGTGAGCCTTTGAATACGAATTCTAAAAAGGCAATACGAGCATAACATCCTTTACGCGGCCCATTAAACTAAACGCTGATCTAATAACTAGAAGGTAAGATCTAATACCATCATGTACCAGTTCATCTATTGCAACAAATGATTTTATGTAAAATTAGATTATCTATTTTCAGTTATGTTGATTAAGTCACTTTTAAAAAAACCTATAAAGTTTGGGTGGGTGCTTTTTTATTTATAAGATATCTAAAAGATAATATACAAGCATTTATATTTTATACAGAGACATAGGGACCCCTAATGATCCATTAAATCTATCATAAAAAGTAATGTTTTAAAAATAAATAAAAAGGCTTTAGTATCATCATAATATTTCTTTGATAACTTTAAACTTTACATAAAAACACATCTTATTAACTAGGAATAGATAAAAATGAGCAACAATACGAAAACTGTAAATATGACCAATGTTATGAATACAGTACTGATATTAATATCGAATTTGATTTTACTATTGTACTGATATCAACCAATATCAGGTACCGTTTTAAACTTTTATAGGTTTTACACTTTTAATTTTTAAAAATTATTTTTAAAAAAATTGATGAGGCTGACCTATGGGCTGGTCCATTACCATCCCTATTTAATATATTGTACTATATATTTTATAATTTTACATCAACTCTATCTCCAAAGATTATAATAATAAAAATTTAAAATAATAATTATTTATTTATTTTTATTAATATTATTTTTCACATATTTCACGTATAGTAGAATTTGAGAAGTTTATTTTATTATTAGTTTTAAGATACCTCATAAATTTCGTTGCTTATTGAACAATAATTAAAATAACACACATATTAAATTAATTAATATTATAATTAAACATAATGACATCTTTTTCTACTGATAAAAAGTTTTAGAAATTTTTATAATTTAAATTTAAGAATATTAAAACACTTACAACTCCTTCTAAAAAACACTCCGTGAATATTAATATTATGTTTCATCTTTTTTTAAAGAAAAATGATAGTTTTTAATCTTTTAACTTATTATCAAATTTTAATTTTTATTTTAAATTTTTAATCAATTTTTTAATGTACTAATTTTTATTAACTTAAATTTATGTTATATTTTTTGACGAAAGATCTGTAAACAAATCTACTAATTATAGTTAAAATTTCATTAACTTAAATTTATTTGATAATTTATTTTAATTTATGTCAATGTCACAACTAAAATAACTCTCTAACATGTAAATGCTTCCATCTAAGAGCAGTAAAGCATATAGGGATTGAAGGAAGCAATTTGACTGTATATTCGTTGTAAAAGAATATACATTAAAAAGACAAATTAAAAAAATTAATATCCAAAAATTAAGTAAAATGATATTTATAATATGAAATTTTGTATTTTAAAATATGTATTATTAAGATTATTTTAAAACTTTGATTAAAATTTTCTCACTTTCAAAATAAATCAAACGTTTTTTGGAAAATTATTAAACATTTTGTTAAACACTACCTAACTTTTAAGACCTGAGAAAAAGTGTTAAGAGAGTGAGAATCTTTAGAAAGATTTGGCAGGAGGGAGGGTGAAGTTTGTGGTTCTTTTTTAGCCAACGGAGTAAATACCGGCTGATACTGCAGGAAACTCTAAACGTAGATTATGCATCTCCCCTAAACTTGGCTTGGAAAGCACGATTACATTGGGAATTGTACTTAATGTCATGCTTACGTCATAACTGTTTATGTTAGTTTATACCTTACCCATCACTCAATATCCACCAGGTTGGGTTGATGCTTGATGCGCGATTTGAACAAGTACTGTAGCTATATCGCGTTTCGAACAAGTACTGTAGCTATACTCCTATTCGCATAAAGGCCCGTATGTTTCTGAAATCGGAATTCACAGAAACATGCAAATCTATCGACGTGAAAAACAGGAAGAAAAACCTCGGTAGACAGATTAACATGAAAGAAATTAACATTCAAAAAGCCCAAGAAAATGATGTATAAAATCAGTTAAACAGTTTTGCATTTGCTCAACCAAAGCGAAAGTACTGACTAAAATAACTCGGACAAAAGCTACACTACTTTGGTAACCAATTTCCGTTTACAGTTTTGTCCAACTTAGTAGCAAAGAACCTATAAAAAGATTTCGGCTTGTTACGGTATCGGCAGGAAATAAGCTATTCCACTTCAGCCAAGTAATCATCAACTTCAGAAGGCGTTAGAACCCTGTCAAAGGACAAAAGTACCATTAGCTATAATCTTTTTTACATATTATTTTCAGCTTATGACTTTAACAGAAGAGATCAACTGTATCAATATGCCCTGAACATTTGGACCAGCAGAAAGAATACATATAATATGATTGACTCGGGATTCAACTCAAGCTCAGATTACAGGTGCAAGCCAAAATTACATATGTCGGGAACATTCCCTCCCCATTCTTCACCAGGAATAAAGGACCAGCAAAACAGAAAACGCTGGCAGTATTTATAGACAAAACCCTGAAGCAACTTTCACTCCAACCCAGTTAAGTTTAGCCATCTACAACTAGTTCAGTTTATTCTGTAAATATTAACAAACTCATGAGCCACATGTTCTACAAATTGCCCTTTCATCATTTTCAGCCGAAATTGTTCAATTGTAAATTGGACCAATAATAGCATGCAATCATAGAGAAAAGGACCAGACCTATATAACTAATTTCATTCTAAAGCATGCTTTGTGTGGGAAAAGAAGACCACTTGCCTGAACTTTTTGTCAGCACCAATTATGCCAATCTCAATGTTCTTTCCTGAAATTTGTCCTTCAAACCTGCCCCAAAAAAATGTCTTATCTTAGTACAAAACTCAAATCTTAAAACAATTAGCAACCTGAATGGCACAAAAGTTGAACCAATAAGACCAAAATTCGTGCCAGAAAAAAAAAAAGACTACTAATATGTTAAGAGGGGCTATAAAAACCATAAAGAAATATGACTATGTAATGAATGACGCCAATGAGTGAAGTTAAGCTCGTCAGCAAAGTGCAATGAAAAACGAGATATTAACTGCTTACCCTTCCTTCAACGTCAATATGGCTGTGTGCACAGCATCATCAAGCTCCATATCATCCGTATACCTTGAAAAGAACCCAATTACCTTCCGTTATTAAAAGTTCAAATTTAGGCCAAGACGAACACGACCAACAAAGAATTAAAACTTGAGAATTTTTGAGAAAATGAGGCCCACAGAATGCGTCCACAATTGGAAAAAAAAAAAACATAACTACATTTGCCATCATAGGTAAGCCAAATGCTCAAGGAGGTATGAGTACCTCCCCATACCAAGGTTTAATTTAAGTGTGTGGGGTGCGGGAGTTTATAAATATTTTCAACTTTTGGGGTATCCAACATAATATTAACATAATTGATGCACGCAAAACCGACTAGTAATAACTAAATTTACTTGCAGAAACATTGTCAGTAAGGGGTAAGAAAATAACACTTCTTAAAGACAACCATTATTCTCGTCATGGTCCTTGAAGGTAGAAAAGAAAGATGGATAGAGCATTAGAATCCCACATCAAACAAGAGGACAAGAATAAGGTAGGCTAATTATGAAGTTTGAATAAGTTAATGCAGAAAAACAGTAAGGCAATTTAGTATGTCATTATTACAATGATGCTCAATCTGGACTTGCCAAATATATTTCCTACTATCACATATTCATAAGCAAACATCTGAAGTTGAACAGGAAACGTAGTACATTGGCATGAATTTGTGAAAGAAAACAGTGTAAAAGTTATTAAAGAAGGATAAAATGCATACCATGGAAATAAGTAGTTAAGAATGTGATTATCATCCATTTCATAGTTTGTGCAAAATTTAAAATACACAAATCCCCTATGGATCTTAAAATTTGCCAAAAAGCATACTGAAATGCGCTGATCTAAAATCAGCTGAAGGGGTAACAAATATGATTGGATGGGATATAATTAGGCTTACCTCTTCTCCAGGAAAGTCTTCGCATTCGAAACATTTTTACCCATGGCTGACGCTTTCCATGAGAAATAAGAACCAGAAGGGTCCACCTAAAAAAAGCATTCAACATAGTGAACTGAAGTTTTTATAATTTAAGGATTTAAAAACTTTAACAGCAAAGAGCACGAAATGACACAAAACTTGGGGAATTGTAGTTTGCAGCCACTCTCAGCTTTAACTATATATGAATAGTTTGATTTTAGAGAAAACTACTAATACAATCCCATTCTACAGTTGAAAAACACAATGCAAAAATGCAATTCCACTCAAAAGAATAGGTTTACTAGCTTGAGAACTCCTCACACAATTAATCAGAGACAACATTTACAGGATAATGAATAAAAGTTGAGAACTACCACCTGATGCATCATTTGAGAAAAAAATTGCCAAATAATTCAGTTTGAAGATGCAAATAGAAAGAATTATGTTTCCACTATGCTTGGGAGAAAGTCAAACACAAAACCAACAAATCAAATAGCCGCTTGGTCAGATGAGGATACCTGATATAGTTGAGGACCTTTGTCATCAAATCCAGCAACCAATAGTGATACTCCAAAAGGCCTAACACCACTATCACAGAAAGGAAATTAATCAACATTTAAAAGAAAAGCTTTGTTAATTATCCAAGAGAAAATATATTCCATCAGCTCCATTGGGTCATCAAAATCAGAAACCAAGAATTATAATCAAGTTTTCATGCAAATTCATAAAAACTGTTGCGGTACTAGAACAAACAGACCAGTAATGGGAGCAAGGAAGGAAACATTTCCTTGTTGCCATATTTCAAGTTCCCCTGTGACCATGAGTCTGAAATGGTCTGGCAAAAGGAGTGAGATTTCCCATGATTTTGGACATCATCATAAACTACTTTGTTTTAATGAAATGGTGAACAGGATAAAAATTGAAGTATAATACACTATCCTTTGATTTAAGAAGAATGAAATTCAATGGCAAATACCATACATAAATATCTATCCCATAAGATTGAGGAAAATAAGATCATGTGAAGAGCTATTACCCAGACTGAGTGAACTCTTGCATAACAGCAGCTATTTCTCTTACAAGCTGTGTAACAGGGATCGGTTCCTGTAGAAGTTCATCAAATCACATAGAATAGCAGAGAGATTAATGTGAAGGAAAAAGAGCACAAGGGCTGCATAACTGTAATATTAATAGATAACAAACGTGAGGTTATCCTTCAACCATGCAAATAAAAACGTCAGTCCAAAAACAGTAAAAGGCCATCACAATGATGACAATAAAGTTCTGCAACTCATTCCAAGAAACTTGATGTCACCCTGTCTTCACATTGTACTGTTGATCATCTTTCAACAATACGAAAAGCAATTATCAATTTGTACTGAAGACCCGTTGTCTTCCTCCCTTTTCAAATAATAAGTTGCAAAAATTTGTTATAGTCTTCTGGTTTAACAAATTGATCTATATAATAATTTAATGGATAAACCCACAACATGAAACAACCAAGTCATAAAGTTACACTGCAGAAAACAAGGTATAAAGTAGAGAAATTCCTAAATCCAGGAAGAAGATTGTCAGGCTGAAAAAATATTATGAAAGAAAAGGAAGTGGATAGTACCTTGTACAATCGATGGTATTGTTCGGCCTGTTTCCTGCTTTTTCTGACCAGAACTCGAAAATCAGGACCCATGCCACTGATAAAATAAGTGAAAGTGAATTTAGACAATAAAAAAGAGAAAGGTAAGGAAGAAGAATATAGGCACTGAAAGCCATACTTCACAAGATACCCTGGCCAACTTTTGCAGATCAATGCAACTATGCAATAAGAAAATGTCAAAAAAGGTGTAAAACAATTGATCCACTTCGGTAATCATTAAAGTAGGAGTAGAAAAGTTCTCCACCATAGTATTGAGATCAAATTTGCAAAAGCCTAAAATTTCAGCTAAAAGAGTTGGAGTAACTCTGTCCTTAATTTCATATCAGTCTTCAGGAGGAACAAGAAACGACCAAAACACATCTACAGATTCTCTGTGGAGGGTAGCAAATCAAATTCAAACACAAACGTTCTCTTCAATTTGAAAGAATTAGGTTTCAGACCAAAATCACCTCTTTAGAAGCTAGCACCCTCTCATTATCTTTCATAGCACATTATTAACAAAGACCCATGAGCCTACTTATAATTCTAACACATCTTCAAAGCTCAAATCGGTCGCTAATATAGATATCCCCCTGCCACAAAACGGCATGATTTTATTCCAGAAAACTCTAATTATCATGGTATGGCAAAAACGAAAGTAACAGCATTGAGACGACCATAATCGGGTATGGGCAATATCTATGAAAGAAGTGCATAACAAAACAAACCTGTAGACAACACCGATATTTGGGGTCAATAACTGAATCTTCTGAACCTGTAAAATATTGTCACACAAAAAGATGAGTTACAAAATAAAGTAAAAAGATTTCACATTCAATTTCATGAGTAAAAAAAGGAAAATATGAAAACGAACAGAGGTTTCGTCGACTAAAATCGAAGGCAACTTCTTCTCGGTAGCAATAACAACGCCATTAGCAGCTGCAAATAGGGGAAGAAAAAAAAAAAAGGCTGTTAAGGTTACCAAAAACTCAGCCACGTGATTTAGATTAGCAGTCTCACCTTTGATTCCCAAAGAAGTTTGTCCAGATCCGACGGCTGTCAAGGCATGTTCGATCTGAACAAGCTTCCCTGAAGGGCTGTGATTGCAGCGAATATGAATCAATATTTAAAAATTTTGCTTAAACAAAAATCAGCAAGAAGAAAAGAAAGGGGATGACATATCTTACCTGAAAGTAGTAAGAGAAAAAGAGTACTGGCTATCACCCATTTCGTTACGATCTAGCTGTGGAAAATTTTTGAGAGATTAAAAGTTGTGTGTTTCTTGCACTGGGGGACAGTGGCGAGGACTAATTTTTATCATGCGGAAAGAAACCCTGGACGATGTCGTCCTACATAACTTAAATTCAATGGAACAGCTCAACGCCGTCGTATTCCATCATTTAGTTTTCTCTTTTTTTTGTTTTTGTTATGCTCTTTCCTTTTATTATGACTGATGGCAAAAAGCCTCCCAACATTTGACAAAAAAAGTCTTAAAAGACCCTTATCATTATCCATCATAACAATAAAACAGTTAGCCTAAAAATATTCACTCCGTTACATTTCCATTAACTAAATGTTATGTCCTTTAGATACCAGCAAGGCAACTCAGTGTACTATAACTATTAATTTTAGGTAATTTTATAGAATTAACTTATTTATTATTTTAAAATAAAACACAAAAACTCCCTTAACTAACCCCAACTTCGTCATTTCACCAAATTTCATCAAATACCTATTCCCCAAACACTTTATTTATTATTCATCTGTGATCTACGATTATTTCTTCACGCTTCTTCCTCTATCTTTGTTACATTCCACTATTCTTCTTGCTTCTTCATCCATCGGTCGTGATATGTTCACGATAATCCCATATTTCATTTTATTTATATAGCACTTGTTGTTCTTGCCTATGAATGAAGAATTGTGTTTAACTTGTAATTTATTGTCTAATGAAGCGTTATAGGATGTTGACAGTATTCTCTAGTGTGGTCTGATAGAAGGGAGTTAGGTTTAGATGGGATGTTCGAGTAAACTTATTAATGTATTTATGTAATTGTTAGTGTTAACTTTACTAGTCTCTTCTCCTTATGTTAACCTTGATAGAAGTATGTGCATCACATCATGCTAGTAAAATAAATAAAATGGAGTCATTAAGTATAATATGTATTTGAATTTAGTGTTTAGAATCAACTGTAATTTGAACTAGTAATTTTCAGATATAATTCAATGTTCTCCCTTTTTTTTCATTTCTTATCACAAAATGCTTCATTGTTATTTATCAAAAGCATGTGCATTAATTCTTTACATGTCTGTTATGTTCTTATGAGAATTAGATATACATTTCTTGGTGATTGATGGTTTTTTAAATGTTATTAATTGATGGCTATGTTTCGTGTGAGAATTTAAGATTGTTTGGTTATGTCATGACCTATACTAGATAAAAAGAGCAATGGAGATTGGAGGCATCATTTTCAAGATCTTCAACAACAATTCTTTAGATAGCATTCAATGATTATATGGATTCAATGCTTATTTAAGGACTTTAGAGAGTAAAAAAAAAAACTAGACATAAGTTTTATGGGTGTATAAAATATCAGGTTAGTAAAAATATTTTATTACGATACTCAATATAGGAACATAAATAAACATATGTGTTTATGAATGTTTGCTTTGGTGATGATTACAAGATTGAAAGTTGTATGTTTTTTGTTGGCATGACGACTACTTCACATATAAGGTTGTCATGTTATTCACATATTGATGAATGATAATGCTAACTTAAAACAACAATTAGCATTTTACAAAGGGAAAATTGAAGACAAGATTAGCGAGGGAGTTCCTAGAAGAGTAAATAAAGAGGAAAAAAGGAATAAATTCAGTTAAGACAAAAAGAAAAGCAAATGGAGTATGAATTAAAGCTTTTTATGAATGATAACAAGGAGTTGAAGAAGATTTTTATGACATAAATCATTGTTGTTTCGATGTTGATATGTATTATTGTTATGTTTTCTTCACTGTTGTAATTCACATATTGTTGACTTCCAATTTGAATATTAGTTGCATGTTAGTTTGAATTTCTAATAGCTTTTCGTTTAGAATCTTGTTCTTGCAATTGTCGTGATGTGATACCTAGGATATCCTTCCACCTCAACTCTTTTGGTTAGAATGATAGTTGGAAAGTGTTAAGTTCAATTGATCTAAATGTTCTCTTTCTTCTTAATAGTGGAGGTAACGTGGATGACTATTATATGGTTAAAACGATAATTTATTTAAGCAATACATACATGAATAACAATATACAAGAATAAAAATATATGGTGAAATACATTATAGTCAAATGAACCTCAAATCCACCTACTTTAAAAGGTCATTTGTTGGAAATTGATGGATAGGTTTGAGACAAGATTATTGTTACTGTTGGATCTTCATTAGGTATAGCCGACTGTCCAATAGTGACATATCATCCCAAATCAACTCCTACACCACTATCGCATACCAAATCAACTCTTACACCACTATCGTATCCCAAATCGACACCTACTCTACTTTCACTCCCAAATCATCTCCTACAACACTATCACATCCCAAATCAACTCTACTATCACCTCCCAAAATCTACAATAATCTCATTTTTGTGCTAATTGGTCTTTAGAGGTTACACGCGCTAAGTTTTACCATTTATAATCTCTGTAAATTACGCAAGCACACAGGTCATTCGCGAAGTACCTAAGATGTCGATCCCATGAAGAAAGAAACTAGTCCTAAAATCTAACGGCAGCTAAGTTCGCAATACCTAATTAAACAACTACTACAGAAATTAAAATTAATCAAGAATCAAATTTGAGAAATTAAAGCAGCAAAAGACTAAAAAAAATAGTCAGCTCACACAAATAATCCGAAACTCAACCTAGAAGTGACCAATTGAGAGAAAGGGGGAATTAATTCGAAACTAAAGAAAATCTACCCAATTATGTAATTTTTGACTTAACGAGCCTAGAAAGTCCTAGGGTTATAATTCTTAACCCTAATTAATAATCCCTAATTCAAATTGTGAAAACTGTGATCTCTCGATCCAAAATTAGTCCAAAACCTAAATTAGTTCTAAAGTTGTCTATTAACCTACCAGGAATCTATGTTTTATCTCTCAATACACGACTCTACCAATTTGATTTAACTCTCTATCTATCGATTTACCTAACTCTCGTTAGCCTAAACCGATGATTTTCACCCAGTTCACCCTCTTAGTGTATTGCCAAGTTATGAAGAATCGAAATTGAATAACAAATAAATCGCATAAAACACAATCACATAAATTTTATTAATCTCAAGAACAAAAACCCCGAAGGTGAGTTTAGACAAAAGATCAACACTCAACGACAATATTCCTAATCAATATCCAAATCTTAAAGATCAATGAAATCGAAATAAATAAATAGAAAAATACTGTCAAAATGGATCTCAGAGATCACAACTGCGAGAAAACTGCCTATTCCAGAAAGTACGTCGCATCAAGTGTATCTCCGTGCCTTTCTTCCTTCATCTCCTTCCTCAATCGCTTAATCTCTCTCTAGGTCTCTCTCAGATTTTTGCAGAATCTTCCTTTTTGCACAGCTCTCTCGACTCTCTAATGACTCCTGGTGGCTACTAGGTATTGTTCTATTTATTTTGTAGCAGCCTTAGGTCAAACTTGGGGTAGAAATGGTCTGAAAAATCACCCAAAAATTAAGTTTTCGTGTCAGCCTGATGCAGGGCACTATTGTGGTCCTGCTTGCCACGATCGTGGCTGGCACTTTTTCCTTTATGTCATAATCATAGCCTGACTTGACGCTCTCTGTCGCGATCGTGGCTTTTGATGCACGATCGTGCTTTGGCTACCGCTGGCTCTTCCTCTTCTGTCACGATCGTGGCCAATGTGCATGATCGTGGCTTATGTCTATTAGCCTGAAACTCTTTAAATCTTCATCGTTCTTTCCCGTTAACCCTGTAACACTAGCACACACATCAAGGTACCTCAAAAATATACAAATTAAGCTCAAAGATTCAAACTAACTCATAAAAACACTTAAACATAAAAACTAACCTAATTAAACCTTAAATGCATACTCAACAGTCAATTTAACACAAAATGCATAACAAATTAAACCCTAAAATATCATACAAAACACTACTATCAGCATCCCTATACTTAAACTTTTGCTTGTCCTCAAGCAAACAAAACAACAATACCTAACAAAACAAACACACCATGTAATAATGTGACAATGGCTCTAATCTTTATAAACTAAATTCAATATTGGACACACCCATTCAAATTATGTCAAATCATTAACATGCAAAATACGTGCCTAGGCGCTTTAAACTAAATATACAACTAACTTAAGACCAAGTGTTAACCTATTTACCCATTTCAATTGTGCATACACATTAACAATTTTTCGTTCCCTTAGACTCGATAATTGTTCCTAGGTATAATTCCATGAAACTTCAAGCCTATTACAAGTCCAGTAGGTTTTTATTTAAAATGCACAATTTTTATTTTTATTTATTTATTATTAATTTTTAACCCGAGACTTATCCTTTTACTCGAAGGCAAACATTTATGATAAATGTCGATCCGGTTACTCGACTGTCATTTATTAACAACTTGGTTAAAACATCATTATAGCTTTTTTATGTGAAGGCACATATTTGTGATACGTGTCGATCCGGTTACTCAGCTACATTATGTTTTCAACTGGCTACTAGCTTTATTCATAACCAGAGGGTCAACGGCATAGTGATTATTAAACACTTCTAAAACTTTTTTTTTGCCTACCTTGTTCCTTTTAGCTATTCGTTTTCATGAAAAATATTAGTTAAGCTACTTAACCTAAAAGGCCTCAAATTATGAATGAATGTGATAACCTACAGGATGCTAAATTTATACTAAGTCCTAATTACGATGTATATTTATCCAAAGGCCTCCTAATTCACTAATTTCACAGGTTAATGATTGTTCACAACCTAATAGACTATGTCCAAAATTAAAAAGTTCACTCAATCTAAACGATTGACACATTGACACACTTCACACCATACAACCTAATACTATCATACGATATGCAAAATCACATTCAAAAGAAAAAAACCATAGAATCCTTCCCTACACTTGAACAACACATTGTCCTCAATGTGAGAAGGAACATACACGACAAATACATAAACGAAATATGAAACCAAAAATTAAAATCACAAAGAATAGATAGAATTAACGATGGAAGTAAAAATAACAGAAGAATAAACAACACAAAACAAAATAGAATTGAAGAAAAATGTTTGGGTTAGACATTGAATCCTAAGGAGATGGAGGTGGTGATGGTGTGGAAAGTGGTAATTGAACACCTTGAGCTTCGAAATACTGATGGAGTCGGCGAATCACTCGGCTCTGATGTCTTTATATACGCACCACTTCCTTTAATGTTCTATTGGTTTCAAAGATCGCATCCAAATCCTTTGTCCAACATTGGTCCTCTTCTTCCGATTCCTCGCTCTTTGATGCCTCCCATGTCTACTTAGGTTGTAACATCTCGTCCCCATATTAAGGGTTAGGACCTAAAATTTCAATGCATGTAAGCTTTTCTTGCTCATGCATAATGTTAGCATAT